>PVKU01007560.1:0-85751 GCA_004027475.1 Anoura caudifer | reverse complement strand
GAATTTGTTACTAATCAATGTCACCAAAATATATGCTCTCAAAGAATTCAGACAGAAAAAGGAAAGTGGTAGCATTCTATCAGTTTTTTACGTAAAATTACCTCAGGAGAGAGTTTTCACGTCCAACACAATTTCTCCAGGACCTTTTCAAGGGGAACTTTTATGCCCACAATCTATCTACTCTTTGAAATTAGGTGAGCGATAACAGAGCACAGAATACATCCACTTCATTTCCTGGGTGACTAATATCAAATTTTCAAATTCTAAATCCTGAGAAAACACAGACTCAAACTAGGAAACTAAACTGCCTTAAAGAATTCTTCCTGTTGAAAAAAATAATAATATTCTGTTTTACAGTCATTTTCACATAGTGATTTAGAAGGCATGTGTCTGAGACATTTTGTACATACATCTCGATTTAGAATAATTTGAAAATTCAACTTGCAACCTGTGATGACTTCCTTCCGATCGTAGAGAGCTAAAACTGTGATTCCTTGTTTGTATATAGCTGGGTAATGCGTTGGCACTTCCTTCATGTTCTGTATCAGTACTGAATGTCTGAATGCTCGGCATCCATGACTCGCCAACTGAAATGTGGGTCTGACTGATAAACATTCAAAAGTTTAATCCAACTCAGAGATGTTATCATCTGCCATGAATATTCCTCATTTCGAGTTTTGAAAAGCCAGCAGAGTGATTTAACTCCCTCAAGAGTCTAAATATTTCTATACACCTGCTTATCAAAGACTTAGGTTACCTAATTATAATAGGTTGATAAGAATAGAAATGTGAAAAGTAAAATTAACAGTGTGTATCTCCTACAGTTTTGCAAAGGTGCAAGGATTTCTTTCTTAAACATGTCCATTTGTCCTGTTGCAGGTTCCAGGCTCTCAAACAGATCCATTTAGCAAAGGCTAATGGTATGTGAAAGTAATTCCGGTTCTACTTCTGTAAAAACAAGCCCCAGACCTTGATTTCATGGGTTCCTGACAAAATGAATACCTTACTTTCGTTTTCTCCAGAACCGCAAACACTACATCTTAACCTGAGCCCACAACTCCCACCACCTTTTCTTTTATTTACGCTTGTGTTGTCTCAAACAGAGAAGTCCTGCCAAGGATCTCTGTGCAATAAAGCTCTGGCTCTTCCTAATCCTATGGGAAAGCAAGTGTGAAAAACAACAGCATTAGCTAATATTTGTTAAGCTCTTACTATATTCAGGTCCTGTGGCAAATGTTATACACGAATTACCATTTTGATTCTCAAAACAATTCTCTTCTACTAAGTATCAACTGCTGGAATAAAAATGTTTCTCTATTTTAAAGTCAAAATAAGAGGTTGAGCTTATATAACTTTCCCAAAGTCACAAAACTAACAGATGAATGATTCACTACTAGCTGGTTTGACAATTTGATTTCAGGTTCATGAGATGAGGCAAGTGTATCATACACCTGCCTCTTATCTTACCATGTGTTACCATCAAGGATTTAAAAACTTAATGAGTGAGGGGATCAGAAAGAATGTGGAGCAGAAAGAGCTATAGCCTTGAGATTAGCAGAAACAAAGTCTATTTTCACCACTACCAGTTCTAGATTGTGAAACTCCAGGTGAATTGTTTAAACTGAATCTTAATTTATACTTTTTTGCATAATAATATCTATCTTTCTTATTTCAATGGTTTTAGTAGAATTACATGAGAATTGTAGAACACTTTACAAATTAAGTTGTATACCAAATGCCACCTTTCTCTACGAGATTAGGGACATAGCTAGATTTCTGCTTAGTTTCTCTCCAACTCTTTCTTGCATCTACTTCCATTTTATACCTGCCACGCAAGGGTGACTAGCATAGGCTCCAAATATTTGACTTGCTTATTGGTTGCAATTTCCATGAAGCTCAAATTGAAAAAGTCACAATTTTAAATGGTCAAAGACACTAAAGAGACCATAGTGCATTTATTCTACCTTTCTAAGGAAATCCTAGGCCACTAAATTCTCTATAGTTTAACTCATGTCAGGAATTTGATAGTGCAGTTTTAGAGCTGGTGACAGATAATATAAGTAGACTTAAAATGATAAAGAGTCAGTTTTGATATAAACAAGGCAATTGTTTGGATTTAATTAAATAATATATGCAATACCAAAACCCACCTAGAGCTGTGTTAATGTTACATCATTTTTTGGGGTACAAAAGCAATATTCATCTGTGCTTTATAGTTTACTGTTAAGCCTAAGTAAGAAGAACAGAGTTTTTACTTCAACTTCTTCATTTTTTAATGTAGCATATTTGTAAAATAAAAATAACCTCTTACCATTTAATTTAGAGAGGTTTTGGAAGATAGAAGCAGAATAATAGCTCTGAATGTGCTTTGAAAACAAAGGTAGTATCTAGAGATAAAGTTTTTATAATTATAATTATAATTATACTTATGCACCACTCCAATTTAATAGAGGGATGAAATAAAATTGGAAAAGGCATATCTCTGTCAAAAACTATATAACACATTATAATTTCAAAAGTTGTTTTTAAGTTATTCAAGATTTTGGATTATTTATTCTTTTTCTGGGCAGGTCTACCAATTACTGACTCTCCTGAGCAGAAGGGTTTTTCTCAGCTCTTTGGAGATTGGACACAGACAAAAGCTATAAATTAAGTTTCTATAGCTGAAAAACATTTAGGTTTGGATCTTAAGTCTCTCCTCAGCCAGTTGGATTCCTTTTGAGTCCCAGGGTGTTTGTGTTAAAAGAGATCAAAAGGGCATTTCAATGTCTTCCTTAAGGGCAACTGCAAAAAGTTAATAGAAAACTGGGAGGGGATGAACAAAGGTCAAAACTCACTGGTTTGCAGGCAAAGGAGAAAGATCCATAAGTAGTGCTGAGCCATCTTCTTCCAGGGCATAAATGATGGTGCCAAGAATGGCACTCTCCTAGAAGACAGCCTGTCGCACTTGAAAATTCTTGCCTTTTATAGCTGCGTTTAAAAAAGGAAGTGTGAGACAACTGATTTAGGAAACAGTGGTATATGTAGTCTAGGTATTATGATGCTATTTTTCCTTATTATGGAATGTACAATGCTTACCATTAATTAATTAATTAATACTTATTGAATGCCTACTATGTGTCAGGGACTATTCTGGTCACTGGCAATATAAAGGGTAACAAAACAAATGATCTCTCCCCCTTTTGGGAAGAACAACAATTGAACAGGCAATTACAATATAGTGTAATAAATGTTTCAATAGAGAAAATATGGAGAATGGGGAGGGCGTCTACACCGGGCTAGGAGAGTGTGGGGAAGGCTTTCTGGAGGAACTGACAACCAAGCTGAGAGAGATAGGAAGAGTAAATTAGCATTATTAGGAAAAAGGTGGTGGGGATAGGGAATACAAAGAATGTGTTGACCTAATAGGAACTTAATAAATGGTGGCAACTAACATTCTACAATTATAGTTATATTATGCTATATAATAAATAAAATGAAATTAATAACATATATCATAGAATTATTTTATATAATGATATCCTATTTATGTATAAAATTATGTGACAAAGTATGTAAATTATATAAAATTATGCATACATAATTATGCTATATAAATTATGTACATAATTAATATAATTATATTATGATTGAGATCAGTGAAACACAGGACTGTTCTCTAGTAGAGGCCCTCTACTTGCCTGTTAGAAGATAACAGGGGCTTTGTATGTATGTAGGGTGTCAGAGGTGGTAATAAGTATAAATATTTGAGTGCAAAAGCCAAGCAACATTTTCTATTGTTGACATTATCACAGATGTCCCCTATTGTTCCCCACTTTGCCCTCCTCTGCCCAGCCCAAACCCCTGCTTCCACAGTCAATCACCACACTGATGTTCATGTCATGGGTCATTCATACAAGTTCTTTCTTTAATCCTTCCCCTTCTCTCCACCATTCCCCCTCCGCCCCCCCAGCTCTGGTAGCTATTAGTCTGTTTCATGTTCCCATGTCTCTGGTTCTATTTTCCTTGTTAGTTTACTTTGTTCATTAGGTTCCTCTTATAGATGAGATCATATGGTATTTGTCTCTAGTTCCAACCATGCTGTAGCAAAAGGTAGGAATGCCTTCTTTATTTCTGTTCTGTAGCATTCCATTGTGTAAATGTACCATGGTTTTTTAATCCACTCATCTACTAATGGGCACTTAGGCTGTTTTTAGCACTGGGCTATTGTAAATACAGCTGCTATGAACATAGGGGTGCATAAGTTCTTTTGCATTTGTGTTTTGGGATTCTTAGGGTATATTACCAGCAGTGGAATTGCTGGGTCAAAAGGCAGTTCCATTTTTAATTTTTTGAGGAAATTCCATACTGTTTTCCACAGTGGCTGCACCAGTCTGCATTCCCACCAACAATTGCTCTAGGGTTCCCTCTTCTCCACATCCTCACCATCACTTGTTGTTAGTTGATTTATTCATGATAGCCATTCTGACAGGTGTGAGGTGATATCTCATTGTGATTTTACTTTACATCTCTCTGATGGCTAGTGATGTTGTTACAGAGCAACAGAAGGTCCGTTATTGTCCTCTGCCTTATGGAAAGATGTCTCTCAAAGCCAGAGAATTGTGAAAAGGAAAGGAAATATTTATTTAATGCTATACAGAGTTAAAGTAGTGACCTAACATCTTCATTAAAATATCAAAGTCCTTTAGGATACCTACAGAAACCCACAGTGCTTACTATCTCCCTCTGCCTTAATTCAGGGTACTGTAATTGCAAGGAAGAGAAGAACATGTCCAGGATCCCCGTCAGCTGTGTTGTCATCCAGGCAGATCTCTAATTAATCCAAAGCCATGTGGCACCTTCTCATGGCCTACTGGCAAGAGTTCTTTCACCCTTCTTCCAGGCAAAGTCTCTCTTGTTCCCAGGCCACGCAGCCAAAGGGAGCACCCCAAAGCCACGTGGTCCTTCTACCGAGGCTGTGGGGAAGGGGTCCCCACTCTGGTGAAACCACGTGGAATCTCTCCCTCTGGCAAAGCTGCAAGAGGGTCTCCACTCGGACAAAGCCAAGTGGCAATTCTCTGCTAAAGCCACATGGTGATTTTCCCTTATAAAGCTGTGGTTCCTGCACTCTGGTGAAACCGCATGGATCTAATGGCTGCCATGCCTGGGTTTAAATTTTGGCGCCAAACTTCTTCTGCAGCCCTATTTCCAACTCTTCTTATAATTGGTTACATTTGCCAGCATTCCTGTATATTTCCAAGGTTATTGGGATGCCATCATGAGTCTGGGCAGGCGTGTCCTCATTTTCTGGAGCCAATCTTCTCCAAGCTCCCACGCAGGTGCTTTAACTTGGGTTCCTCCCCCAGTCACATCCTGGGGGAAGTCCTTTCCATCCCCCTGGCTCAGAGCAGGACCACAGCTGTTTAACATATCTATGAGACCAGTTAAAGGTTATAGATATGTTAAATGACCATTCTGGAGGTTATCTGCAAAACTGTTGCTATGCAAAACAACTCAATGGCCCTGCTCCATTTGTCCCTTCTCCCAACTCACACCTGAGGGGGAAGGGGTGAGGACATCTTATATGTCTTTCTAATATTTCTGGGACACCCTGAGTTCTGGGCCCCATTCCAAGTCCCTTTTTGCCCCCCCCCCCACCTTGCTACACCCTGTTACAATCCCTCCTTTCAGATATACACCCTTTATAATCATATAGAGGACAATGGACGAAGGTCTCATCTTCTTGTAACTACTTCTGGCTGGACATGGACATCATCCTACCTACCCTTGGGTCAGAGGTACACTGAAAGGGAGGGGTGCAGCACAGAGGGAGTCCTTCCTGTAAGGGGAAGGACTTTACAGTAATCACCAGGAAGTTGCAGGCTTGGTGTCTAAAGGCTGGCATTACCGGACAGTTGTCATTCTGGTCGTGTCATATTCTGGAGGAGACAGATTTGGAAAGAGAGTTGGAAGCACAATTAAATTATAACTACTAAATGACCATGGCAGGGTTTTAGGTAAAGAAATGGCTTATCTGGAGGAAGGTGTACAAGGCATGTTACACCTATCCAAACTCTTATGGCCCAGTATACTTCACTTGGGCTGAGGGGAATATATTAGGATTTCCCTCCTTTCAGATGTCTGGGCCCTTTCTGTCCAAGCTATCAAGACAGAAAAGGGAAAATCTGTTTTAAAGTGAAGCTCACAGACCATCCCATCCCTTCACCAGCCTAACTACTTAGGTTCAGCCAATCTGTTGAGTCTCATGGGGCAACGATGAAGATGGGCTTCTCAAGTGAGGCCTATATTGCAACCAATCACTCAGGTAATGAGGTCATAGGCATACGCCCTATGAAAACAGAAGAACACACAGGTTAATTCACACAACAACCCCCAAAACAGTCTCTGTGTCTGTGAGACAGTCTTTTTGAGAAGACATTCAGTTGCAAGGTCTTTTTGTAATGACATTTAATAATTGTAATTGGACAAGTCTTTCGTGCCTGTAATTGCACATCCTTGGTGATATGACAAACCCAGTTTCAACTTTTAAATGGAAGAAAACTTTAAAGACAGTTAGCTGTGCCATTCTGATGTCTGATACTGAGTTTTCTGATTTTTTTTTAATTATAATTTTTTTCTCAAAATCACTCTTATTGTTATTACAGGGACTATTTTGGGCCCTGTTTTTAATTTTTATTGTTTATTTGTATAAATATACTAAGAGCAGCCCAGATCACTTATGATCTTTAAGTCTGCTTTGCTGGAACTCGTACAGGGAACCCTTAGATTGACTTCTCAGTCCACCCCTGGGGGCACAGAAGCAGAGCCACACATCTGCCATCTGGCTTCGCCTGTATTAGTCGTTGCACTCAAATCCTTGAGCTTTCTATTGTGCCTACAGGTTCCTTTTTAGCCATTTTTTTAGGAAAGTAACTTTCGTTCCTTCTCAGGAAAGACTGGCATGAATTGCATAATCAACCAAAGTACCAGGCTTTTCTCGTGGGCTCTCGCTAGCTTCACAAGTCAATCCCAGTTCCTCAGGGCTTTCTGGTAACAACCAGAACCCATACATGCTTCCTTCAGGCATGACATTCTAGTCAAAGTCTTGGTTAACAAAACCACTATTAACAACTGGTCTTATTGGTTTTATGCAAAGAAACTTTATGCCATCAATCACTCCTTCAGAATGCTAAATTCTGGAGGGATCAGGTAGGGAGAAAAATACAAAGTGTGATAGAAATTTTTTTCTTTTAATATTACTAAAATTGCATCTCCATGCCTTGTATATTCTATTACTAATTAACATTATATAATTTTCCCCAAAACTTTTACTTTTCTATTTATTTTTATAGTTTTTTATAGATTTTTTGTAATGTTCACAAACTTTCTAATATTTTTTTCTTGTTCATTTTCTTATAGATTCTGAAGTTTCAACCTTCTCTGGAATCCTTAATTTTTTTTTTTCAGAGTAGATATAGAACAAAATTCGAAACACAGGTAGAGGCATTCTCTTGCACCATTGGTGCCTTGCAGAGACATGCTCCTTGCCTCAGGCTGAAACACTTCAACCCCAAATGACCCTTCCTGGGTCCCAAGTGGCAAGGGCATTCTCCCCAACTGGTTATGGCGACCTTCACTAGGTCTTAGAGATACAGCATTCTGATCAGAAACAATACTCTATTGAAACTACATTTTTATAATACTAGAAAAAGAGTAGTTGAGGTTTCCTTTCTTTTAAGTTTAAAACTTTTATATCTTTCATACATAATTTTACATATCTAGATTTAACTATTATTTACTTTTAATCTTAGTTTTTTTTCTACGTTGGGAAGGATTATACTTAAACTCAGTATGCAGCAGCAAAAAAATCTCTAGCACTACAAGTACCTTCTACTAAAAGTCCTTAAATTAGCAGGCACATCTTGAACTTTTCTTAAAGCTTAGACTTTGCAAACACTTTATAAATCAGATGGTCACCCTTGGGCCTCGGTTAAAGACCTTCAGAACCACAGCCAGAGCCATTCCTATCAAAACCAGTTACACAGAAAACCTGACTGATGCAGTGCCTAGTGACAGCAGCAGCATGCAGCTGGTAAACTGAAGAGAAACCTTAGCCCACCACCTGGCCCAGTTCCAAGATGGCAGCACCTGTGCACCAACCAAACTCCATGGTGGGGCACTCACGTGGCTCGCTGTCCGATCCCTGACACACACACAGGCTCGGCTTATCGAGCATAGGGGTTTACTTCCTCCCAAAACCTGAGTGCAGGTTCTCTTAGTGCCACCGGGGCTCACCAAAACTGTAAGTGAGCAAATAGGGGCAACCTGGAAGCAGCATGCTAACCAAACCATTATCCACAGCTCCATTATTCCTAAAACAGTACTCAGAAACCAGTTTTCAGCCAAACTATTTTTATATCTCTGCTCCCTCCTCCATTCCTTTTCACCTTTCCAGGCTTGATTAGGTGACCAATGCCCTCATGAGGAGTGCAGAGAAATTCTCGAGACTGGGAAAAATTCTGAAGTCTCACTCTCTCGAACCTGAGGGTGTAGGTCTGCCACGGACAATTAAAATCCCAGACGAGCCCCCAAAACTGTTACAGAACAACAGAAGGTCCGTTATTGTCCGCCGCCTTATGGAAAGATGTCTCTCAAAGCCAGAGATTTGTGAAAAGGAAAGGAAATGTTTATTTAATGCTATACAGAGTTAAAGTAGCAACCCAAAGTCTCCATTAAAATATCAAAGTCCTTTAGGATACCCACAGAAACCCACAGTGCTTACTATCTCCCTCTGCCCTAAGTCAGGGTACCGTAATTGCAAGGAAGAGAAGCACAAGTCCGGGATCCGGGCTCTTGACACCGTCAGCTGTGTCGTCGTCCAGGCAGGATCTCTAATTAATCCAAAGCCATGTGGCACCTTCTCATGGCCTACTGGCAAGAGTCCTTTCCCCCTTCTTCCAGGCAAAATCTCTCCTGCTCTCAGGCCACGCAGCCAAAGGGAGCACCCCCAAAGCCGTGTGGTCCTTCTTCTACCAAAGCTGTGAGGAAGTGGTCCCCACTCTGGCAAAGCCTCGTGGCTCTCCCACTTCACCAAAGCTACAGGGGTCTGCACTCTGGTGAAACCACATGGAATCTCTCCCTCTGGCAAAGCTGTGAGAGGGTCTCCACAAGGACAAAGCCAAGTGGCAATTCTCTGCTAAAGCCACATGGTGATTTTCCCTTATAGAGCTGTGGATCCTGCTCTCTGGTGAAACCGCATGGATCTCTCTAATGGCTGCCATGCCTGGGTTTAAATCCCTGCGCCAAACCTCCTCTGCAGCCCTATTTCCGACTCCTCCTACAATCGGTTACACCTGCCAGCATTCCCATATATTTCCAAGGTTATTGGGATGCCATCATGAGTCTGGGCAGGCATGTCCTCATTTTCTGGAGCCAATCTTCTCCAAGCTCCCACACAGGTGCTTTAACTTGGGTTCCTCCCCCAGTCACATCCTGGGGGAAGTCCTTTCTATCCCCCTGGCTCAGAGCATGGCCACAGCTGTTTAACATATCTATGAAACCAGTTAAAGGTTATAGATATGTTAAATGACCATTCTGGAGGTTATCTGCAAAACTGTTGCTATGCAAAACAACTCAATGGCCCTGCTCCATTTGTCCCTTCTCCCAACTCACACTTGAGGGGGAAGGGGTGAGGACATCTTATATGTCCCTCTAATATTCCCTGGACACCCTGAGTTCTGGGCCCCATTCCAACTTCCTTGTTGGGGCCCCTCCTTTTTGCTACACCCTGTTACAATGTTGGGCATTTTTTCATATGTCTATGGGCCATCTGTATGTCCTCCTTGGAGATGTGTCTATTCAGGTCCTTTGCCTGTTTTATAATTGGATTGTTTGTCGTCCTGGTGTGGAGTCTTGTGAATTCTTTATGTATTTTGGAGATCAAACCCTTGTCTGAGGTATCATTGGCACATCTATTTTCCTATATGGCTGGTTCCCTTTTCATTTTGCTGATGTTTTCTTTAGCTGTGCAGGAGCCTTTTAATTTGAGGAAGTCCCATTTGTTTATGTTTTTCCTTTATTTTCCTTGCCATAGGAGATTTTTCAGCAAAAATATTGCTAAGTGGAATATCTGAAATTTTATACCCTATATTTTCCACTAGGACTTTTATGGTATCATGACTTACATTTAAGCCTTTTATCCATTTTGAATTTATTCTGATAAAGGGTGTGTGTTGGTGGTCTAGTTTCATTTTTCTTTGCACATATACCAATCCAGTTCTCCCAACATCATTTATTGAAGAGACTATCTTTATTCCATGGTATGCTCATGCAGGTTTTGTCAAATATTAATTGGATGTAGAGGCATGGGTTTATTTCTGGGATCTCTATTCTGTTCCATTGATCTATGTCTTTTCTTATGCCAGTACCAGAGTCTTTTGACAATAATGGCCTTGTAGTAGAGTTCAGGTGTTGTGATCCCTCCAACTTTGTTCTTTTTTCTCAAGATTGTTAAGGCTATTCAGGGTCTTCTTTGATTCCATATAAATTTTTGAAGTATCTTTTCTAGATCTGTGAAATACACCATAGGTATTTTAATAGGAATTGGATTGACTCTATAGATTGCTTTGGGTAGTATGAACATTTTAATGATGTTAATTCATCCAATCCATGAACACAGTGCGTGCTTGCATTTATTTGTATCTTCTTCAATTTCTTCTTCAGTGTTCTATAGTTTTCTTTCTTTTTCAAAAAATTGTTGTTCAAGTACAGTTGTCTCCATTTTCACTCCATCCTCCCTTCCCACCCCCCTGTGTTCTATAGTTTTCTGAGTATGGGTCTTTTCTCTTCTTGGTTAAATTTATCCCTAGGTGAGATTGACAGCCAAGTTGGAGGGGTAGGTGGACACACTGTGCCTCCTTGCAAAATTAAGGACAACAAAAATTTAGAAATAAGAAAACAACCAGAACTAACAGAAAATTGAACTGTATGGAAGTTGGACAACCATTCATCCAGATTGGTCTATCCACTTGGAAAGGCAGAGGGGCTCAGAGGCTTTGGCCAATTCATTTTTGGCTGATTTCCTGCTTGTGTTTGAAAAGCCACAACTGCAGTGCCCTCTGCTGGAATTTACGAATGGCATCCCACCTTCCTCCCCCTCCTTGGCTCCTAACAGAATTGTCTTGGTACTCTCATTGAAAATTAATTGACCATTCTGTGACCGGGGGCTGCCCTGTGGCCTGTGGTGGCCCTGGGACTAGGGGCAGCCCTGCAACTGGGGGTGGCTGAGTGACCAGGGGCAGCCCTGCAACTGGGGGTGGCTGGGTGACCAGGGGTGGCCCTGCGACCAGAGGCACCTGAGCAACCAGGGGCTGCCCTGTGACCGCAGATGGCCGAGCGACCAGAGGCAGCCCTGGGACCGGAGGAGGGGGCTTTGTGGAAGACCCAGAGCTCACACCCAAGATCCTAGGGGAGACAAAAAAACAAACAAACAAACACACAACAAACAAAAACCTGGAACTGTGAAAAAAACAGAGTTGGACCCAAAAAGGGAGCATCCCAACAGCTGAGACAGTGGAATCTGTGAACACCAGGATACCTGAAGGACACTGCACCATTGAATCTCACAGGTATTCTACCACAGAAGTTCACACCATAAACCCAGGGAGCCAGAACAGATCAATTTAAGAAGCTGAGGCTGACAAGAAGAGTCTCACAAACAATGGGAAGACAAAGAAACAATCCCCAAATGAAAAAGAAAGGAGGAAGCACCAGAAAGAATGCTAAATGAAATGGAGGCAACTCAACTATCAGATTTTGAGTTCAAAGCAATAGTTGTCAGGAAGCTCCATGAGTTCTCAATGAGCTACCAGAAACTACAGGGAAGCTACAATGAACTCACTGCAAACTATATCAACATGAAAAAGGAAATAGAAACTATCAACAAGGGTCAACAGGAAATGAAGAATACAATTCTGAACTGAAGAACACAGTGAAAGGAATGAAAAGCAGAATTGATGAAGCAAAAGATCGGATCAGCGAGTTGGAGGACAAAGTAGAAAAAAACACCCCAAATGATCAAGAAAAGGAAAAGAGGCTCAGAAAGAATGAAGAGGGATTAGGAGAAATGCAAGACAATATGAAACATAATAATATCCATATAATAGGTATTCCAGAAGGAGAAGAAGAAGAGCAAGGGATAGAAAACCTATTTGAAAAAGTGGTGATGGAAAACTTCCCTAATTTGATGAGAGAAAAAGTCATACAAATCCAGGAAACACAGAGAGTCCCAATGAAGAGGGACCCAAAGAGGCCCACTTTAAGACACATCATAATTAAAATGGCAAAACTCCAAGACAAAGAGAGAATCTTAAAGGAAGCAAGGGAGAAAAAGGAAGTAACATACAAAGGAGCCCCGATAAGGTTAGCAGCTGACTTCTCAATGGAAATGTTCCCAGCCAGAAGAGAATGGTAAGAAATATTCCAAGTAATGAGAACCAAAGGTCTGCAACCAAGACTGCTTTACCCAGCAAGGCTTTCAATCAAGATAGAAGGCCAAATAAGGAGCTTCCCAGACAAAAGAAGTGGAAAAGAATACACCTCCACCAAACCAGTTCTGCAAGAGATGCTAAAGGGACTGCTTTAAGGAAAGGAAGAAAAAGAGAGAGAGAGAGGAACACAGGCGCAAAAATGGCAATGAATAAGTACCTATCAATAATAACCTTAAACATAAATGGATTAAATGGTCCAATCAAAATACATAGAATAGCTGAATGGATAAGAAAGCATGACCCACACATATGCTGCCTACAAGAGACCCACCTCAGGGCAAAAGACCTACACAGACTCAAAGTGAAGTGCTGGAAACAAATTTTCCAAGCAAATGGATGGGAACAAAAAGCCAGGGTAGCAATACTCATATAAGACAAAATAGACTTCAAAAGAAGGGCCATAAAGAGAGACCCAGAAGGTCACTTCATAATACTCAAGGGAAGAATTCACCAAGAAGACATAAACATTGTAAATATATATGCATCCAACATAGGAGCACCTAAATACATAAAGAAAATCTTAGAGGACTTTAAGAAAGATATTGACAGCAACACAATTATAGTAGGGGATTTTAATACCCCACTGTCAAAAATGGACAGATCTTCTAAACAAAATATCAACAAAGATATTGTGGCATTGAACAACACTCTAGATGAAATGGACTTAACTGATATATATAGAGCCCTTCATCCCAAAGAAACTAAATACACATTCTTTTCAAATGCACATGGAACATTTTCAAAGATGGACCACATAATAGGATACAAAACAAGCCTCAACAAATTCAAGAAAATTGAAATCATTTCAATAACTTTCTAACAAACAGGGATGCTTTCTACCTTATTGAGAGAGTGAGGGTCCCCTCACTACTGGAGGTGGTGAAGCATGGGTTAAAATATCAGGATGTAGTAGAGGAGAGAGGGGACTTTGGCCAAGCAATGGACTGGATTCATTGGCTTTAAGGTCTCTTCCAACCATGACTGTCCATAATCCTATGAATAAAAATGTTTGACTTATACCCCTAAAGCAGGAGTGTCAAACTCATTTTTACCAGGGGCCACATCAGCCTCACAATTGCCTTCAAAGGGCCAAATGTAATTTTAGGACTGTATAAATGTAACTACTCCTTAACTAGGGGCAAGGAGCTTGGTGCTGCCACTGGGTAGCAACAAGGTGACAGGCTAGATAAAACAAGGTAGAGGGCCAGATTTGGCCCACAGGCCTTGTGTTTGCCACCTGTGCCCTAAAGCATTTGGGGGGACAAGAAATTGCAAGAAGTTTATAAAAGCACCACCCTTAACTTAACAATCTTTATTTAATTTTCTCTCATTTCATAAAATATCTTGGTTTTATTTATTTATTTTTTTTAATTCTGTGCTGCAGTGTCTCATCTTTGGCTATCTCCTAGAAATTTTCTATTTTATTTCTATTGCTACTTTCAAATTTTACCTAAAATAAGCTTGCTGTCTTCATTCCTCAGGTCTCAGGTTGATGTACCTCCTATGTGCTTACTGAAGAGCCTATACTTCCTGTTAGTAGGGTGATGGCATATCTGGTTTGCCCAGCCACTGCTGATTGTAATTATTGATAGGATCTCCTTTTATTATCAATTAGATCAAGCTCCAATAGATCATCTGGTTTTCTACCTATTATATAATATTTTAATTGCTTATGTTCCTTGTATCTCCCATTGGATGGCAAGTTCTAACACTTAGTAGGAATGTTGTATTTGTTAAATGAGTGAAACATTGAGTAGAAACATTGAGTCTTCTGTGAAATAAACTTAATTTCAGTTAATTTTGATTACTGTCTGTCATCAATCCACACTGGATTTCTTTATATTTAAGGGGAAGTTTCAACTATCCCTCTAGACTGTAAGTGTTGTGAGCTAATAAGAATATAGCTACTTCCAGCAAGTCTGTGACTTAAGTCCACAGCTTTTAGATGCAAGAGAAGTGGTACTGTGGATGCTTGGGGTAGGATGGACTGTAGCATTGCCACATCTCCCTCTTGTGGTTGTTACATGGAACTCTTCACAAAAATCCCTTCTGGTTATAACTACAGCCTGTGGTGGTTCTGTGGATCTCAATGCAGACTTTATTTGGGTTTCAGCTAGGGTTTGGTCATCAGCACTTTTTCTTATTTTTATTTTTTTATCTCTACCAAGAAATCCTTAGTAACCCTTTTTTTAAACATTTTTAATTGTTGTTCAAGTACAGTTTTCTGCCTTTCCCCCCACCACCCCAGCCATCCCCAACTCCCTCCCCTGTTTCCACCCCTCCCTGCTTCTTATTGTCCATATGTCCTTTATAATTGTTCCTGTAAACCCTTCAACCCTTTTGCCCATTATCCCCTCCCCTCTCTCCTCTGGTCACTGTCAGCCTATTCTCAATTTCAGTATCTTTGGCTATACTTTGCTTGCTTGTTCCTTTTGTTGATTAGGTTCCTGTTAAAGATGAGATCCTGTGGTATTTGTCTTTCATCTCCTGGCTTATTTCACTTGGCATAATGCTCTCCAGTTCCATCCATGCTGCTGCAAAGGGTAGGAGCTCCTTCTTTCTTTCTGCTGCATAGAATCCCATTGTGTAAATGTACCATAGTTTTTTGATCCATTCATTTGCTGATGGGCACCTGGGTTGCTTCCAACACTTGGCTATTGTAAATTGTGCTGCTATGAACATAGGGGTGCATAGGTTCTTTTGGATTGGTGTTTCAGGGTTCTTAGGATATAACCTTAGCAGTAGAATTGCTGGGTCAAAAGGCAGTTCCATTTTTAGTTTTCTGTGGAAATTCCATACAGTTTTCCATAGTGGTTGCACCAGTTTGCAGTCCCACCAACAGTGAACTAGGGTTCCCTTTTCTCCACAACGTCTCCAACATTTGTTTGTTGCTTTGTTTATGATGGCCATTCTGACTTGTGTGATGTGGTATCTCATTGTGGTTTTAATTTGCATCTCTCTGATGGCTAGCGATACTGGGCATCTTTTCATGTGTCTCTGGACCCTCTGTATGTCCTCCTTGGAGAAGTGCCTGTTCAGGTCCTTTGCCCATTTCTTAATTGGGTTACTTGTCTTCTTACAGTGGAGTCATGTGAGTTCTTTATGTATTTTTTAAATTAAACCCTTGTCTGAGGCATCATTGGCAAATATGTTTTCCCATACAGTTGGTTCTCTTTTTATTTTAATACTATTTTCTTTAGCCATGCAAAAGCTTTTTTTATTTTGATGAGATCCCATTTGTTTATTCTTTCCTTTATGTCCCTTGCTCTAGGGGACATATTAGTGAAAATACTGCTGCATGAAATATCTGAGATTTTCCTGCCTATGTTCTCCTCTAGGACTTTAATGGTGTCATGGCTTATATTTAAATCTTTTATCCACCTTGAATTTATTTTTGAGTATGGTGTAAGCTTGTGATGGAGTTTCATTTTTTTGCATGTAGTTGTCCAGCTCTCCCAACACCATTTGTTGAAGAGGCTATTTTTACTCCATTTTATGTTGCTGCCCCCTTTATCAAATATTAATTGACTGTAGAGACTTGGGTTTATATCTGGGCTCTCTGTTCTGTTCCATTAGTCTATCTGTCTGTTTTTATGCCAGTACCAGGCTGTTTTGGTTACCATGGACTTGTAATACAGTTTGGTACCAGGTATTGTGATCCCTCCTATTTTGCTCTTCTTTCTCAAAATTGCTGTAGCTATTTGGGGTCATTTATGGTTTCAAATACATGTTTGAAGTGTTTGTTCTATATCTGTGAAATATACCACTGGTACTTTAATAGCTATTGCATTGAATCTATAAATTGCTTTGGGTAGTATGGACATTTTGATGATGTTAATTCTTCTGACCCATGAACATGGTATATGTTTCTATTTGGGGCATCAGCATTTTTAGAAATCTAGCCTGGTAACTCTAATATTTAGATAACCTTGGGAATTTTTGCAGGTTTGGGTCATGCTTAAGTGATCAGATGGCCACTTTCAGAATGTGATTTTTTGATAGCTCTGCTTCTTGGTATATAGAAGTTTGTTTAGCCTACAGAAGTTCACTAGATAGCCAGTATGTTTTTCAATTTGTAGTTCTCTGTAAGTGGGAAGATTTTTTTTTTCCACAGGGGGACACTTGGTCATGTTTGGAGACATTTTTTTATTGTAATGATCAGGGACAGGGGGTTTGCTAAACATTGTACAATGCATGGGGCAGCCATGAAGAACAATGATCTGAACCAGAATATCAGTAGTGCTACAGTTGAGAAACTCTGCTCTAGGTTTGTTCCACAGGAGAATTTGGAGACATTTGGGAAAGGAAATTATTCTTACAGTGACAAAAATTTAACAATCCTTTAAACATAGTTCTCTTCTCTGTGTGGAGGCTGGTTCCCAACTTTGGTGAAGAGGGCATGTCCCTTGCTCATGCCACAGGAAAGGGACAACCTCAGAGCTCACCAAAACAAATCAGCCACCTTTAATATTTCAGAGCTATAACTATAGAGACACAAGACCATGAAGCATGTCTTGCTATACTGCTATTATCATGAACCCTCTAGTTAATGCAAGACAGGAGTGCAATTTCCATGGGAACCATCTGTATTTTATTTATTTCCCAGGAGGTAGAAATGGAAACTTCAGGAAGAGAAGTAACTTATTGTCATCAGTGGTTTTTCAGTCAGCATATGCACCCTTTGTCAATCACATTCTGGTGTCTGACCAGAGTTAAGTGTCCTGAAGAAGCTGAAGGCTATTGCAGAACAGCAGTCTCTTAAGACCAAAAATGGGCCTGCTCTTCCTGAGTTCTCCAGAATTCAGATATGCTCATTCAGAAGAAAACATTAGAGAAGAAATATGGGGAAATAAGACTCTAAAGTATCAGTTTTATTTTTTTAAGCCTGAGGAAAAGTAATGCTTCAGCTGACTCACAGTGACTTTGGGGAAAACTGAAGGGTTCTCTGCTTTTCCAGTTATTTGAAGGGTGGCACAAAACACTCCATGACACAGCCATCCTCCCCAGGGAGGTCTTGAGCCTGGGACAGGAAATTTTGAGGGGATAGCTTATTCTTCCCTCCCTTGTTTCTGCCCTTCCATTAAGTTGAATTTAGCCACAGGAAAAACCCAAGTGTTGCAACTGAGGTGCTGGGACAATCTGAGTTGTAGTAAAGGAGAGAGTGCTTATAACAGACAGCTAATGAAACTAAGGTTAGACAAGGGTGATGTAGTGATGTAGTGGACATTTGTTTTTTGCCTTCCCAGCACTGAATTCTACTGCTTATGTTTGGGGTTTTTTCTAACTTATAAGAGACAGATCTTACCACCATGAAAGTAGAAAATGACAGATATTTGAGTCCCAGCCTCCTCTTTGGAGTAGAACATGGAAGTGCGACCTATGATTGACCACTCAGTCCTAGACTCTGAACTAGAAGGTAGATATGGAGAGATGAAGAAAGGCTCCTGGAGAAGTCACTTTGGTGCAGGCAGTGCCAACAGCAGTGTGACTTTACCATTCCAACTGAGGGAGTGGCAGAGTCCAGATCTAGTGCTGGGAGGACAATGGCAGTGCAACTGGTATTCAGCATTGTCATCCCTAGGCTGGTTTTGCTATTTGGGTTGTGGTCCTAGCCACAGCCTATATCTCCTCACTCCCTTTTTTTTTTTTTTTGGCTTATTTTCAAAGCATGGTTTTACAGAACCTCCTAACAGTTATTTGACCCAACCAATATCTTTTCAGGAGATTCTTTTTTGACATTAAAAATAAAAAATCCAGACCAATTTTTGTTAATTGCAGCTAAGGACACTATCACCAAAATTTGTACCAGGAAATGGGCTACCCCAAGCAACAGAAGTAAAATATGAATTGACCAGACAGAGGAAGTACAAAGTAATAAGGACCTCAGAATTTTGAGAAGGGAAGTTAGTGATCCTCGTTTTATGGTTGTAAAATAGTTGATGATTTCTTAAAGTGTTGACTAAGGTCATACAAGTACCTATCAGAAAGAAGAGCTTCAATTAAAGAGGGCCTATCTGAAAACAAGAGAGTAAGAAGATTAATACGTTATGAAAAAAGGCCCTTTCTGTCAGCAGCCTGAAATTTATTAAGCATTCAATTGTTTGAAACTGTTGGGCTAAATAAAATATGTTAATTTTCTACTTCAGGATAGATTTAGTGTAAGGGATTAGGAAGTGCCTCTTAGAGACCCTGGCAATGTGAGGCTACAGATATAAAATGGATTCAGAATCAGGTTGAAGAGTCTTAGCTGAAGTTCCAGGTTTGTTCTTCAAAGGAAAAGACAGAGAACTAGAATTTGAAAACAATTTTGGGAGGTGAAAAATCACTCCAGAACAAGTTGTGATTATTGTAAGTTCCTTTGTAACAATATCGCCAAATATTTGCCACTTTTCTTTAAATGTGAACACCACTTGCACATTCTTAAAACTGTAATTTTAAGAATCTGGCTTTGCATCTGGGGACACTCACAGCTCTCAGCACCCAGCCCTACTTCTTTCAAAATGCCTACTGTTCATGAGATTCTGTGCAAGCTCAGCTTGGAGGGTGATCAATCTATACCACCGAATGTGTATGGGTCAGTCAAAGCCTACACCAACTTTTATGCCCACTGGAACACTTTGAACATTGAAATGGCCATCAAGACCAAAGGTGTGGGTGAGGTCACCATTGTCAACATTTTGACCAATCACAGCAATGAACAGAAGCAGGATATTGCCTTAGTCTACCAGAGAAGGACCAAAAAGGAAGTTGCATCAGCACTAAAGTCAGCCTTGTCCAGCCACCTGGAGATGGTGATTTGGGGCCTATTGAAAACACTTGCTCAGTATAATGCTTCCTTGCTGAAGGACTCCATGAAGGGGCTGGAGACTGATGAGGACTCTGACATTGAGATCATCTGCTCAAGGACCAACTTGGAGCTGCAGGAAATTAACAGAGTTTACAAGGAAATGTACCAGACTGACCTGGAGGACATTAGTTCTGACACATCTGGTGACTTCTGCAACCTGATGGTTGCCCTTGTAAAGGGTAGAATAGCAGAAGATGGCTCTGCCATTGATTATGAACTGTTTGACCAAGATGCCTGGGATCTCTATGATGCTGGAGTGAAGAGGAAAGGAACTGATATTCCCAAGTGGATCAGCATCATGACCAAGTAGAGCATGCGTCATTTCCAGAAAGTATTTGAAAGGTCCAAGAGCTACAGTCCTTATGACATATTAGAAAGGATCAAGCAGAAAGTCAAGGGAGACCTGGAAAATGCTTTCCTGAACCTGGTCCAGTGTATCCAGAACAAGTTCCTATATTTTCTGACTGATTGTATGACTCCGTGAAGGCAAGGGAACATGCAACAAGGTCTTGATCAGAATCGTGATCTCCCGTGGTGAAGTGGACATGTTGAAAATCAGATCTGAATTCAAGAAAAAGTATGGCAAGTCCATGTACTACATCCAGCAAGACACCAAGGGTGACTACCAGAAATTGCTGCTATACCTGTGTGGTGGGGACGACTGAGGTCTGAGATGGCTCAAGTATTCAGGAGTGGTGCTCCAGTTCTTCCAGCTAATGATTCTAGAAAACCAGCTTGTGACTAATGGTCCCTTGTGCCATTCCTGTGAGGATGATGCTAGCATTGCTCCTGCCCCAACCTTATTTCAGTTACCCAAGCATTGTCTGGCTTTCCCATCTAGTCTCTCCTTTTAGCCAAAGAAATGAACATTCCAAGGAGTTGAAAGTGAAATCTATGATGTGAAACACTTTGCCTCTTGTGTACAGTGTCATAAACAGACAAATAAATTGAATTTTTACTTTAGAATCAAAAAAGAAAAAAGAATCGTAGCGATTCTCATTCCATTATTTAAAGCCCAGAGACCTCAAAGTCATGTTTTCAGTTTATTGACTCTTCAGCTTATTTTACCACATATAATAAGGAATTCATTCTCCATTGCCCATCCAGAGAGAGAAACTGAGGCACAGAGCCTTGATCAGGTCTGTGTGGTGATTGGGATCAGCTCCCAGAACCATGTCCAGACAGACAGAATGTAAACTGTCCCAGACTCTGGCTGGTGGTCAACGGTTTGAGATAGGTGCTGGCTTTCTGCCTTGGCTTTCATTATGCAATCTCCGCAAAGAGCAAGATACTTGAAGGTCTGGATTCACTGAATTTGCACTGCCCATTTGTCTGCCACACCACAGAGATGGAAAACTCTGTTCTGGGCCTTTGCCCTGCAGAACAGACTAAGTCCTCGGGAAACTTCACCTCCTTGTCCATTTCACTGGTGGATAGTGGAAGCAACATCACCAAGTAGTTAATCTGAGAGGAGTACAGATGTGTAGAGTGTCACAGGAACTTGAGACCTGGGCCAAGTTCAGTGTTTATTTTGGCTCCTCCATGGTCCTTCAGATAGTCCCTTCGTTGGGTCTGTGGAGTCAGCTCTCTGGAAGTGTTACACTGGCATAAACTGTGATGGAGCTTGGTTCCTGGGGGCAAAACAGAAGAAGTCTGTGAGTGGAGGGACTGGCACTAGCTTCACAGGAACAAATAGAAACAGTGCTGCTTAGGAAAAGGAAAGGGCCTCAGAAATCATGTAGCATAGAGACTTACTTGGTCAAGGTGTGTCACAGTCAAGCACTGCTGGAGGCAGTACTCCGGTCCCAAACTATCTCTCCTGTCCACAAGATGGGCTACAGCTCCCTTCCAAGTATATACCTGCCATCAAGGACACTTGGAGACCTGTTCCAGTGATCTGAGGACAGAACTTAGTGCCCCTCAACCTCCTTGCTTTCTTCCCTTCCCTTGACTTAAAAGGAAAACCAGTGGTTTTACTCTTAGGCAAGGAGCATTGTTTGGAGAAGCTAAGAGAATTCCAAATCACTGAGCTTTGAAAAGGATGAGTGAGACCCAAAAGTGAGAAAGAAGAAGTGGTTCAAGCAGGAGAGAGGGAGAGGAGATGGGGATTTTGGGCAAAGACTTCTTACAGGGAGAGGATTCAAGAGTCTGAGAAAGAAAGAGACAGAACTGGGAAAATTTAGGAGGTTTTCCTATAAAATATGAAATGTACTATTTTTCTTTCTCAAGAAAACTTTATTAAAATATATATAATTTTTAAAAGATTTTGAAGTCAGAGCTTTGAAAAAGAGGGGTAAATGTTGGCATTTCTGTGGTGTTTCAATCCTCAATCATCTCCTAAAATGCTTTATTTAATAGAGCAAAACTGGAGCCAAGATTTCAGCTCAGAATTTATCTATGTCCATTTGGTAAAGGGAAAGATTTCTGTCAAGTAAAATTAATACAACGCTGATTTAGCAATGGAGTAGAATAGATGAGGCTCATTCTGGGCTGCCTGTCACATTCTCTTCCAGCTTCATATGTATGCAGAGCTCAACTCCTAAACATTTTGATTAAATAGGTCTGGATGTAACCTAGATACAAGCATTTTTACAAAGCCCCTGGTGATTCTGTTATGCAGCTGGACTTGAAAACTCCTGCACTCAAAACGCAATCGCAAACTTAAACATGCATCAGGATCACCTAGGGGGTGCCATTATTTAATGTGTAGATGCCTAGGTACTTGCCATAGACACGCTGATTGAACAGAATCCCAGATGGAAGGCCCTAAGAATCTTTATTTTTAACAAATATACCAGGTGATTCTGATGTGGTCCTTGGATGACTCTCAGAGAAACACTGGTGAGCAGAGCACACTGTGACCCCCTGTGAGCAGCCATGAGGGCTTTTCCAGAAGCCCTGCAACAAAGGCCACAGAAGCTCTATGTTATCTTCCTGCAATGGCCTGCCATTTCCATTTCAGGACTCTGTTTTATTTCAGCTCTGCAAAGGTCCCACCTTCGCCTCTCCTCTCTACAGAGAGATGCCTCACCTGAACAAGCTGTGGGACAGGCTCTGTGGCAGCAACGTAAATGGTGGTGCAGGGGTCCTGAGCTGGCAGGGGATCAGGTTCTTTCTGAACAGACTACAAGAGAAGCAAATAAAGCAGGAAATTAGCTGAGCAGAGAATTATTTCCCATCCAACTCTCCCCATGGGGAAGCACAGAATCAAAAAGCTTTCAGTTAGAAAACTCCTTAGAATAATTTGATCCAGTTTCCTTCCCAGGAATTCTCCCCCAAATACCCTGGAATTCAATGTTCTGAGCTTTGCTTGGACTCCTCTAGGAACATCTTGGAGCTCACAACCTCATGCATTAGCCTAATTCATCATTTGACCTTCCCAGATATTTGAAAGGTCTTCCTCACAATGAAAAGAAATTGATGTGGCTCTTACTGGGACACTTAAAGAGAAGTCCATCTTCACAGTATTTGGATCTAGCTCATATCACCCACTAGATGCAGAGATCATTCCATCCCCACACTCTAACATGGCTTTCTGTTACTTCTCTTTCCTGTCCAAATATTGAACTTAATAATAACCATATACATGTGTATTAAAGTTTACAAAGTCCTTCAAATACCTTTTCATTTGTCTCACAAACACTCTATATGTTAAATGCTGTTGTCACTCACATTTTACAGATGAACAATGAAAGCCCAGAAAGATTTAGCACTTTCCTGATGTATACAATGCAAGAAGTATTAAAAGCCAGGAGTCCCACCTAGTCCCTTTAAAAGACCATCTAGGTCTTTTAAAGTGTATGCTCTTTCCATCATATCATTCTTCCTTGGTTGCCTCAACTTATAATGACCTCTCTTTTACCTAAATTCCTCGATATTTAAAGTCCAATCCACATACTATAACACTTAACTGTATGCTGAATTTAACAAACTCATATTTAAGTTGTTTCCCCAGACTATCAGTTTCTTGGGAAATAGCCTGTATTTCTTTGCATTCCCCACAAAAAAAAGGGCACATAAACAAACAAACAAAAAGACCCTTCAGTTGATGTTAGTTGATGTTACTGTAATTGAATTAAAATCTATGATAACCATGCAGGAGTAAATTGAGACCACACCCCTGTAAGATGGAGATGACATGATTTAAGCCAGGGAAATTATCCTTGCAACACACTTTGGGTACACTGGTGCAGGGTGGTGGTACTCTCCACTTTCCTAATATAGAGCAAGACTTGCAACTGAAGCACTTGATTTTTAATGGAGAGAACTTAGAATCTTGTCACCTGATGAAAGAGGTAAGGAGTTAGAAAAGTTTACTGAAGGGAAAAAAATTCCAGGTGGAATGTGATCTTTCCCTTCATGTGTTTTGATGAATTGCTATGAAGAAGAGAAATTAGATTTGTTCTGTAGAGTCCTTCAGGTTTAAACCAAGATTAGAATTTTAGGGACATCTTTTGTTCATTATATGAAAGGGTTTTTTTTTTTTTAGATATAAAAGGTGTTCAAATGTAATGGGTTGCCTCAGGAGGCAGTGAATCTTTCATTCCTGGAAGTGCTTGGGGTAGATTAAGGCTTCTCATACTTAATATGCCTATGAATTACCTGGGGGTTTCATTAGGAGGCTGGTTCTATTTCAGAAGATCTGGGTAGGGCCTGGTATTCTGCATTTCTAATAAGGTCCTAGGTAATGCTGCTAATTCTCAGTCAAAGACTACATTTTAGTAAACAAGAGCTAGCCAACACTTTGAAAATAATGTTGTAGAAGGTA
The DNA here is from genome assembly GCA_004027475.1 of Anoura caudifer. Lineage (NCBI taxonomy): Eukaryota > Metazoa > Chordata > Mammalia > Chiroptera > Phyllostomidae > Anoura > Anoura caudifer. Next base: position 61,609 of record PVKU01007560.1, on the reverse strand, counting down.
ATTCAAGCATAATTGCCAGATTCAAATAAATGACTTTCAATATCCCATACAACTCATAGATACTATATTTGGAGAAATTTTGAATTTAAGGGAGAATTATTTTCAATGAGATGAATGGGAAGAATGTGAAAATATTTGAGACCTTTATCAATAGAAGAAGCCCCCACCTGTCTTCTTGTCTGGAAGGAATTTACTATGGGGGAGAAGGCAAATAACTTATGCTTTTCACATTTTACTAAAAAGTTTAGAAAGGAGAAAAAGTATAGAGGAACTCACTCATAGTTTTATCACTTCAGCACAATATGGTTAGCATGTTGTTAGATTTCTCTTTAGTATTTTTATTTAGGCATAGGAAATTATTTTAAACTTAGTTGTAATAACTTAGTAACTTTTTGTATCTTGGTGTCTTCAGTTAGGGCACAATGCCAGGAGCATTACACTCCCATATTCTTTATGAATGCTATCCCCTAGAATTGGGCAAGGTGCTACCCCTGATAAAACCTATAAGAGTCCTTAGCAGACAGCAAATATTTGGTAAATAATTTTTGGTGTTGTTATAGTCTTTATGAGGGTATTAAATAGCCATTAAAAATAAAAACAAATGAAATATTAATAAAATGAATAATTGTCCATTTATCACAGTCTGTGTAGAAAATTATATAGGCATTATAAATATAACAAAAAATATTGTAAGGATGTGGGAAAGTCTAAATGCATATTGAAAACAATAATAATTATGTCTTGTATATTTAAAATATATATGAAATTAAAATAATGACCAAAAAGGCACATAAGTCAAGAGATGAAATTAAAGGTATAGTTTGAAAAATTTAAAAACTAAAAATTACAAAACAATGGAGTTAAACTATTGTCCAGTAAGGAAGTAAATATTAGACTTTGATAAGTCAAGGATACATTTCTTTATTTCTAGGGTAGCCAATAAAAGAAAAAATTAATTACTAATCTAATAGGCAAATGAAATAATAAAAATATAATTTAAATCTTCCCTCAAAGAAACCCCTGGTTCAGAGAATTTTACCCATGAATTCTGGCAAATATTTAAAGGGTAAATAACACAAATTCCACCCAAACATTTCCAGAAAATAACAAAAAGGAAGTACTTCCTCTAGTGACTTGAACTGTGGCCCCCTAGAATAAATTCACCTAGAATCTGAAAATGCAACCTTATTGGGAACAGAGTCTTTGTAGATACAATTGTGGCAATAATTTCAAAATGAGGTCATGCTGAATAAGGATGGTTCTTAAATCCAGAGATGAGTGTCTTTATCAGACACAGAAAAGGAGAAGACAGAAAAGAAGACAAAAAGTCACAGAGAGAGGAAAGCTGTGTGAAGATGGAGGCAGAAATTGGGAGTGTGGAGCTACAAGCCAATCAGTGCAGAGTGCCCACAGCCACCAAAAGCCGGAAGATGCCAAGGTTGATTCTCCCCTATGGTCTCAGCAGCAACATGGCTCTAGTGACACCTTCGTTTTGGACTTCAGGCCTTCAAAACTGTTAAAGAACGCATTTTTGTTGTTTTCAGTCACCAAGTTTGCAATAATTTGCTACAGTAGCACTAGGAAACTAACTCATCCCCACTTATTTTGTGAAGTTAGCATGTTCTTGTTATAAAACGTAGCAAGGGCATTACAGGAAAGAAACATTACGGGTTGATTTCATTGAGAAACATAAACAGAAGAGATTCTTAAAATTTTGCGAATAAAATCTGGCAAAATGGATCAGACAAAATTGCTTCTATCCCAGGAATACAAAGTTGGTTTAATCTTTGCATATCAGTGTATTTCCGTAGATAAGTAAAAAACATAAATGTTTAAAAATCATAAGATTATATCAATAGATGCAGTGTTGATAAAATTCAACACCAATTCATTCTTGATAAAATTTCTTAGCATACCAGAACTGGCAGAGAACATTCTTTTTTCTTTTGAATTTTAATAATTCAAAATTAATAATTATAAACTATTAATAAAATCAATAAATATTAATTTTAAAATGTATTTAAATTAAATCCAAATCCCTCATTAAGAATAAAGTTCAGGCTTATAAATTTTATTCTATCCAAGCACATTCTAACAATTATTTTAGGGTAAATGATACTCTTTGGAGGGTTTAAACTGCATTCAGAAATTTTCACTGCTCCATTCTCTTTAGAGTACTCTAATTGTCTACCACTTAACTCTTAGAATTGTATTTTTTTATTTTTAAGAATACTTTATTTATTTATTTTTAGAGAGAGAGGAAGGGAAGGAGAAAGACGGTGGAAAACTGATGGGTTGCCTCTTACATGCCCTCAACCAGGGACCTGTCCCGCAACCCAGGCAGGCACGCGCCCTGACTTGGGAATCAAACCGGCAATACTTCAGTTTGCCGGATGATGCCCAACCCACTGAGCCACACTAGTCAGGGCTTAACTCTTAGAATTTTAATCTGAAATGTCAATGCGATTAGTTCTTCATGTCTCTCATATTCCTATACTTGTAAACATAAGCCTAAACTTCTTATTCAATTACCTATTTTAAGTTTAAGCACAAGAATAATAGTTTCCTCATGGGCAAGATTTTTATAAATTTTAATTATCACTAATTTTAAAAATGCAAATGTGGTCTTAAAAAATACGTAATTGATTTACTTCACCATTTTTACATAGTTTGGAGAGAATATTCTTAATCAGATAAAAAGGCAGCTACAAAAAAACTTTCAGCAAAAATCATACTTGATGGTAAGATACTGAAAGTTTTTCTTTTGAGTTTGGAACTCTATAAGAATACCAGAAGTACCATTGAACATTGTGTGAGCCATCTCAGCCAATAAAAGAGCAAAAAAGAAAAAGAAAAGAAAAAGGAAAGAGACGTTACATGAATTGAAAATGAAAAAATTAAAGTGTAATTTTTTAGAGATGATTATAATTGTGTACAGAGAGACTCCAAAATCATCTATAGATAAATGCCTGTAGTTTATAAATGAATTTAGCAATGTTGTAAAATTAATGTTAATATATAAAAATTCATTGTATTTCTATACATTGATAATAAACAGATACTAAAGACAAAATTTAAAGATAACCTTACTGATAGTATCCCCAAATGTCAAATGCTCAAATGCCAAGTAATAAATTATGAAGGGTGTACAAGTCCTCTTATAAAAAAAGTCTAAAACATCACTTAGAAAAATTGAAGATCTTAATTAAGAAAGTCTACATCATTTTTTGAATTGAAAGACTTAGCAGTATAACTACCAATGCAATTCTAATTAAAATTCCAGCAGAATTCTTAGGTGAAACTTGACAAACTGAATTGAAAATATATATGAAAATACAAAGATCAAAATGGCCAAGAATTATTGAAGAAAAACAATAACAAGTAAGAAAACTCATTTTACCAGATAGCAAACTTATAATAAATCTGTAATCACAGATTTCTAAAGACACTATACTACTTGTGCAAATATAAGCAAACAGACCAATTAATCAGCATAAAGAACCTCAAAATAGATCCATACATATATGGACCTTGATTTATGATGAAGGTGGCATTGCAGTAGGCAAGGACAATCTTTTTGACAAATGGTAAATAAGCTATCCATATAAAAAAATTAAAGTTGACCCATTTCACACCATACTCCAAAAATTATTTTCAGTTACAAAACAAATATAAATGAGAAAGATAAACCATATGCCTTTAAGAAGATGACAGAATATAAAAACTTCATCACCTGGAAGCAGAGAAAGATTTCTCAAAAAGGACATAAAAAGTGCTGTCAGTAAAGGAAAAGAATAGTAAATTCTTCTACACTAAAAAAAAAAAGAAGAAGAAGAAGAAAGAAAGAAATTGTCCTTATGAAAAAGTATTTCTGAGAAACTACAAAGGCAAACCAAAGAATGGGTGAAAGTATTTGCTGACATAAAACTGCCAAAAAGGTAAAAATGCTTAAGAGCTTATACTAATCTATAAAAAAGCCTGAAACTCAAAGGAAAATGGGCTAGAGATTTAATAAGTACTTTAAGAAGGAGGATATTATTAATATGGGCAATGAACACATGGAAAGTAGTTCAACTTCCTTAATAATTAGGGGATTGCAAAATAAAACCATAAAAAGCCACATCCAACAGAATGACTAAAATTTAAAAGAAATAATATCAAAAACTTAATAATATCAAGTTTTGATCAGAATGTGTAGCAACAGAATCCCTGATATGTAATTGGTAGAAAAGTAAATCACTACACCCACTTTTAAAAAGTTTGGCTTTATCTAGTCAATTTGAGGCTATGCATACCTTATGATTCAGAAATTCTACTTCTAGGTGTATGTCTAACAAAAATATGTGCATGCATCTACCAAGGGAGAGACATATGTATGAATGTTCATAGTGCAAATTTATAACAGCCTCAAACCAAAATAATCCAAATGTCCATTAAGTCCACTGGATAAATAAACTCTACTATAGTCACATATTGACATGTATAAAACAAGGAAAATGAATGTAGTATATCTAAGCTCAAAGACATGAATGAATATCATAAAGATAATATTGAGCAAAAAAATCAGACACAAGAGAAAAAATACTGTAGGATGTCATTTTTATAAAATTGGGGGAAAAAAAGAGAAAACTAAACTATATTTTTAGAAGTCATGATAGTGGTATCTTAGGAGAGGAGTGAGAGGATAGTGATTGGAAGGGGCAGAAAAAGGTCTGGGGGCTGCTGGCAATGTTCTGATCCCTTATCTGATAACAGTTTTATGGTATTAGGAGACTCAGTACTGCAACATGTAATTTCTCCTCAAATAGATCCATAGATACAATGTGATCCTAATAGGATTTTTTCCCCCTATTTGTGATAACTGAGAAACGGATTCTAAAGTACATATGAAAGTACAAAGGGTCAATAAACATAAAAAATCTTAAAGAAATGTAAGGTAGGAAGATTTGCTTTACTGGATATCAATGTAGGTAAGTCATAGAACTGACACATACATTGTGAACTTTCGGCATATACGTCATACTTTACAGTAAAAAGAGGGATGCTTACTGCATGGAATAGGGTAGATAGTGATGGCACCATGATGAAGTTGAACCTGGTTACTTAAAATGTGCAAATGCAAGGGTGGAGGTGGCTCTGAGGACTCTATATATTTAAATAGAGTTTTGTTCTCAGTTGTGATCATGGGCCTGTATAATAAGCCCTCCAGGCCACTAGAGGTCAGCAGAAATAAGAGTTTTGTCCAAAAGTTCCTCTCTGGTTATCAGAAATCCATTTATTGTCATCTGATGCAATTTCCCAAGGAGGTAATCAAAGCTGTCTTTACCTTTACATTTTTTACTCCAGAATTTGCTTCCCCATGCATCCTGAATGGCCAAATTTTGACCTAGAACTGTCTTTGCGTCTAAAAACTATATCATCATAGCTAATCATAATTTCTTTAGCCTCCCTCTTGTAACTTCTGCTCAACTTCATCATGACTCTAGATTTCCTTATCCCTCTCTGATGTCTCTGTCCAACCATTACTTTCTTTCGTTTTGCTTTCTTTCATTTCCAGTCTATGTATCATCTTCCTTCTCTTCAATCACTCTCTGGCCAGAATCCTCAAGTGTTCTTCCTTGTCTCTTTGGCACTTTACAAACTTCTAAACTTGGATCAAACCAACATGTTGCACAATAGCTTTTCTAAATCTTTCCCTCTTTCCTCAAGCCTATACCCTTTTCCCTAGAGAAGGGGAAAATTTCATAACATGGAAATGTAGACTCCTTGAATGCCTAAGCTGGAAGGAGTCATATGTCACATCTTTCTAACATCCTCATTTTTTTTTTCCTATGAAGAAACAGACAACCAGAAGATTACCCATCTGTTACTTCATTAACAAATAGTCCCATCTGACACTGAAGCTTAATACCCTTTCAGAGAATTCTTGTTCTTGATTTCTGCACCCCTAATTTCCCCTGCTTCAGAATCCATGTAGAATTGTGAATGCCAGAAATACATGGTGAATTGTCAGGAATCTATGGGAAATACCCTCCAAAAAGAAAGTATAGAACTTACACCTGATTTCTGGACTTCAGCATAGATAGTAAGGCTTTTCGCTTCCACTGTTGGCTGGTGATGGTCTGCTTTACCTGGGGAAAAGAAACCATAGTAGTTATCTCCCTGTTTCCCAGTGTGAACTCTGCTCAGACCTGTCTGGTTCACCCCCACTGCTACCCCTTTGCATACCGACCTTCCCAGAGAGTACCACAGGAACAAAGCGCTGAGGCCCAAGCCCCCTACACATCTGTCATATGACACTAGGTTAGTTACTTGAACTTCCTGGGCCTATTTGCCTATCTGTGAAATGGGTTGAAATAACATGCCTCACAAGGCTTTTGTGATGATGAAATGAGACATTAATTGTAAAGTGTTTAGAATAGTGCCTGGCACATACTAAATTTGCAATACATGTTAGGTGTAATCAATTACTTTAATCTTAATTTTTTGTTGTGTGTATCTGGTCTTTTAATAGGATTCTAAGTTCTTTAGGAGCAGGGCAAGTTATTTATACCTCTTTTGTATTTTTCAGCTCATAACCTGTTGCCTCACTCACATGTCTCACCTCCATGTTTCAGTGGGACTTGGTGTATGTGTGCCCCAGGGAGGGAGTGTAAGAAGGATGATCTAGCTATGGCCAGGTAGCTCATTTGGTTAGAGTGTTGTCCTGATTTGCCAGGTTGCAAGTTCAATCTCTGGTCAGGGCACACACAAGAAGCAACCAACAAATTCATAAATAAGCGGAACAACAAATCGATGTTTTCTCCTTCTTTCTCTCTTCCTTTCTGTCTCTAAAATCAATAAATAACAAAGAAATTTACAAGAAGGATGATCCGCCTGAGACTACTTGGAAAACAAAGTTGTGATGTCATTCTATTGCTTATCAACCAGAAATTTTGCTCAGAGCTCAGGGTTTCTGGAAAGTAAACATTAAAGTATTTTATTTTTTAACCAATTTTTTAAAATTTTAAATTATACAAATAATTTTATCTTGTTACAAAATTAAAATTGTATAGAGAAAAAGTATGTCTGTCTCCCCCATTAATGTATGCAAATTCATTCTCAGAAGTAATACCTTTTAACAGTTAAATGTATATCCTTCCAGACCACTCATTTTTCACAGTAGAACTTTCTGCAATGATGGAAATGTTCCATCTGCAGTCAAATATGGTAGCCACAGGCGGTTACTGAGCACTTGAATTATGGATAATGCAATGGAGGGGCTGAATTTTACATTTGACTAGATCTAATTAAATTAAATTTAAAAAGTCACATGTGGCTAGTGACTACCATATGAGACAATGCAGTCCTGTACACTTCCTGTATTGATACAGATAGTGCTTTTGCAAATGGGTGATTCCATACACACTTCTCTGTGACTTGACCTTTTCACTTACAATGCGTTGAGGACATTTTTTACATATCTCATTCCTTCTAATGTTTCATGTCATTAATTGCATCATATAGTGATAAGAAGGATGGAGGGGAAAGTAACACACTAAAACATGGAGGCCTATTTGGGGACTATTACAAAGTCTGGGCAGAGGCAATGGAGACCTGACACAGAGGAAATTACAAAAAATCTTTAGGGTGCATTTATTTTAATACCAATGAATTCATCCTCTTAAAAGACTAGGAGCATGCTTCTGAGGGAGCAGCAATGAGGAGAGGTATATTTTTCTTTTGAAAGGAAAGAGTGTGTGATCCTTAAGGAGAAAATGATGGATAGCCATTGGGGAAACTCAAAGAATTCAAAGAATGTCAATGTGTGATTTTCTTGTGTGAGTGGGGGCATAGAGTGCCTGATGGTTCCAGTTTCACTATTTTGGTCAGGGCTCATACTGGCTGAGGTGTGTGTGTGTGTGTGTGTGTGTGTGTGTGTGTGTGTGTGTGTGTGTGTGTATGAGCATCTATGTAGAATGGGGAATGGGGGTGAGGTGATCAGAGGAGGTAATAGAAAAGGTTCAAGTTGGTTCTCTGAAACACATCTTTTCAGTTCAGATCCACAAGTGTTTGCAAAGTTAGAATTGTCCACTCAACACTGCCCCAGGTGCTATAGGAGAACAAATAGAGGACAGACCCTAGTTTTTAAGGACTTTCTATCTTATATGTTAGCTCAGGCTGAAATTTAGAATTGTGGGGCCCATCCTAAATGATCAGATGGAAAAAGTAAGGTTGAATATTGCTTCTCAAAAATACTACTAGATCAAGATGATTTAATTTCATATTTGGTTCCCAGTGAAAGAACAGGTTTTCAGGAGCCAGCTCAACTCAGCTCAAAGTCAGTAAGGCTTTCAGATCTAATGAAAAAGGCCTTAGAATTAGGGTATCTACATTCTAGCCCTTATTAGCTGTGTAGCATTGGACAAAAGAAGTCATCTGAATGGGTGTCTTCTGTTACTGTAACTGTAAAATTAAGATGTAGACTGTCTAATGTCTTTTTCAGCTCTCGCCTGAAGCATAAAGCTACCATGGCTTGAAGTACTTTAAATCTTTAAAACTAGGTACCATTTCCAGATGCTCCCTGTGCTGACCTCTGCTTGCCATAAAGTTTAAACATTGATGTTTTAACTCACCAACATTAAGAAGTTTGTCTATGTATGTATGTATGCATGTATGCATCTACCTATCTACCATCTACCCATGGAAACCACTGTATCCTGTGACTTCTGTGTTTAAACTCATGGATCCCTACAACAATACCATGAAATACATAACATTCTTACTTTGCAGAGAAGAAGTTAAGTCATTTGGTCTCACACCTTGTCAGTGGCAAAGTCTGCATTGAGTATAAATTTGTCTAATGTCAAAGTCTATGTTCTTAATCAGTGTATTCTGGATATGAAATTGCCAGAGTCCATTTGAAAACCTTCAGAGTCTGACTGCATTCTGGAGGTGGCACATTAGAAACTGCCAACAGAATCTCCTGAGCAGAGTCTTTTGGAAGGTACAGCAATTAAGAACAGGTTTTTCAGAGACAGACTCGTGAATGGAGAACAGGTGAAAACTAGTAGGGGAGGGCTGGTGAGGGGGTAGAGGGATTGAGCAAAAAAGGAAAAAGGACTCATGGACATGAACAACAGTGTGGTGATTGCTGGGGGTAGGGGATATAAGGGGACTAAATGGTAATGGGAAAAACATATATAATAATGATTATATATTTAAAAAATGTTAAAACAGAATAGGTTTTTCCACAGTTTTGAGGCAGGGTTTTTTTTGTGTTCCTGGCTGACAAGGAATACAGGGTAATTGGAGCTAGGGATGGATATATGTGTTGGAATGGTGTCAGGGAAATAGAAATGTAATGGGATGGAGCATACTAGTCCCTTCAGAGCACAACCACTTGAGGAGCAGAATGTAGTTAAGGAAAGAATGTGGGTGAGGATCCCAGCGCCTTCCACTAACTAGGTTAACATAGGTGTGTTAATCTGTTCTCTCAACCGTGAATTCCTTATTATCCTTATTCCTCACTATCCAAGTTTCCTGATTATCCAAGCCCTATGTGGTTGCCCTGCCCCATTCCCTTAGACTGTTCTCATGATTTCTATCTAAATTGCCCCACTTCTCATCTCCTCTCCAGTTAACTCTTAGATAAAGGAAGTGAAACGAAAGTGGGTGGCTGTGCTGTGATCTAGATTTTCTTATAGAGGCAAAAATGAACATCAGAATGCTGATGTAAGGGCTTTTTTGAGAAGGTTTCATGTGGGCAATATGGATCTTCCTGAGAATGAGATTGGCCATCAGTTTGATGGTATGAAGATCAAGTTCTCTACTCACCAACAGAAGGCCACCCAGGGATCTGTTCTGGTCTTAGTGTAGGCTCTTCTTACTCTAGTGTGGGTGGTTGAGAAAAGAGTGGTGGAGGGGAGCACACTGCTCTGAGATACTGAATCATGGGACAACTTAGAGGAGAATCCAGGAGAAACTACTTTTAGGTACTTAAACTGCGAGAAAATAATTGGGCCTTAATGGTGTCAGTGTACCGTGGGTGGCTTTCTATACTATTTAATTTGGCTTTAAGCAACCTCAGAACACTTTACCAGGGTGAGTAAGAATTTGTGCTAAAATCCTAGTGAAGAGTGTTCCCTCTGCTGTCTTTTGATGACCAGTGGGCCTTACGAGTGGAACACACCCTGGTGGTTGGGAAACATAGTCACAGTTCTCATTCCCTCACCAACCAGCTGGGTGACCTTGCATGAGCCACTTAGTCTCTCTGTGCCCCTGTTAGCCCACTGCTAAGTCACATAAAAACAGCTACCCTACTTCTCTTAGAGCAGTATAGTAAGGATAAAAGGAAATTATAGAAAGATTTCAACCCTTTGGCAAAAACATCTTATTGTAATGTCCTTTCATTAGTCAGTAATTATCACTTTTCATGAATGAGATCCAAGAGTTCTCAGAATTCTGCTCCTAGTGAATACTGTTAAACCTCTTGTTTGGACCCCTCCACCAGTATTTGTCATATTGAATTTAAATTATCTGTGTATAATGTCTCTCATGTTAGATACTTACGGCTCATCTCTCTCCCCCCCCCATAGACTAGTATAGGGGATCAAGACATTTTGAATTAGACTGAATTGAACAAGGTCACAAGATATGTTTGTTTAGTGTTTTTGCAAAGATGTTCCCTGAAGAAAACTAAACTGAAGATAGCAAGTTCGTGCTTGTGGTGAGAGGTTCCCTGCTTACCACAGAGAGTCTGATAAGCATCTCTTTATTGGCAGACACCTACCTCTTCTTGTCAACAGCAGTATTACCACTTGAAGAATCATGGTGACACCAATGATGCCCCCTAAGAACAGCCCAGCATACAATCCCCATTGTCTTGATACTGAAAAAAAGTCAAAGGGCAATCTCAAATGTACTGTGAGTGTCAAAACATCCTACACAGAGGTGGGGAGGATGAACGAGAGCCTCATGTTCTCTTTCTACTTCCTCTCTCAAGGCAGACATTTGTTTTCTGAGTTTTAAAGATCAGCTTAAGACTACTGAAGATTTTCATATATGTTTTCTTATCCTCATTTTTCTATGTTTGACTTTCATATTCCTGATTTCTCTCAAGACTTTTCTATTCAAATGCTTTATTTTTACTTCAACTCTCACATTACATGTCTAAAATCAAACTTACCTTCATTTTTCCTCAGTCATCCTCTCTGCTCAGTTTTTCTATTTTACAATATCTAATATGTTCTGTATCCATTTTGATATAGAGAACACGATGGCTTCACATGCTGTCCCCATACTCCCACATCATTCTCATGATACACTGGGAGGAAGAAAGTTCTACTTTTGTCTTTTTAAAATAAACATAATAGTGCTATTATTGTCCTTCCATGCAAATAATTGTGTTGAACCCACTAGACCTGCACTGAAAGAAAAGCAAGTGCTTTTTTTCTCAGTCATTCCCATGTTTAATATTTGCTCTAGAGTACCAATCACTCAGGTTCAAAATCAGAGAGCCAATTTTTATTGCTTTCTCTCCTTTACCCATGTTACCAAGTCCTTATGAACCAAGGAGCACTTTCTGATTGACACCTATTGCTCCAGTAAACAAGAAATTTAGCTCAGTAAGATAACAGACAATTCTGAAGCATTTACAATGGACTAGACATTGTTTTTTACTGCATCATCTGTATTGATGTATTTAATCCTCACAAAATCCCATGAAGTAGGTACTCTCATTACTCCCATTTTGGGGATAAAAAAGCAGGTGTTTTTAAAAATGAGAGCTTTATCCAGGAATAGAAATACACTGAAGATAGAATTCTTGGAGAATCAAAGAGAGTTACGGGCTTTGGTAAGTTACATCAAAGTAAGGAACTGTGGGAGCTAACTTGAGGCACTGAGACTCTACATAAAGTAATAGCATTAAAGTTCTAAATAGTATATTGTCAGGTGTTAACATTAATGTGTAAGGGTAAATTTTCAGGATCATTGTGGAATAAGCCTTTTGTTGAAGCTGTGATGAATTTGTTGGGAAGAAGTTGAAAGGAAGGAATAGGCAGATTACAAAAGAGCAGAGTGCTTGCAGATACAATTTAGATGTCTACAGATGGAAGCCTTGATGAACTGAGATAAAGCATTCTTCTGAGATCCAAGTGGGCCTTCAGCTGAAAGCTAATCAGAAGTTGCCTCCTTGTTTTAAAAATAGTCTCTCTTTTCTTCCTAGGCCTTTCAGACACCAAGTCATCCCAAGGAATCTCATTGAACTGGCTTTGTAAACATCTTGATTATATATTCTCTTCCCCAAATTAAATATGAACATGGAATCAATGCTGAAGTTCGAGTCACTCTGTGAGCAGCTTCACTCTGAATGGCTTATGGTTGCTGAGAACCCTTTGTGTAGGTGTGTGTGTGTCCAACATAATGAGTGAAAGATTGATTGTTTAGGGCTTATGTTGCCAGCACCATGGACCTGTGGAGAAACTTCCTAAATTATATGATAAGAAGCAGAGGCAGCAGCTTGGGTACCACCATGTCTCCTCAGTCCATGGAACTGACCAGCACATTATTAGAGTAGCCCTTACTATTTTAGGACTATTTCCTGTTTCTTTTCCCCACGTGTATTCAGGGACCTTCTAAAACAATGGTTAATTTAAGAACAAACACTCCAACCATTTAAATCATTTTAAAAGGCAGTATTTATCTCACCTTTTATTTGAGATAAAAATACCTCTCAAACCAGAAAACAGCAGATGGTAAAACTGCATCAGTAACCCCTGCCAACTAGCCTCTCTCCGGTCACCTGGGGCCTGTTGCTGACAGCTCTGCCAACCCCCTACTCACGTAAACGAACAATGTATAAAACATGTTACTGAGGCCCAGAGGACACAATAACTCCAGCCCTGCCTTTCTTTCTCTTCTTCATTTCTTTTTTTGCTTTTTAAGTTTTAAAAAAATTTTAATTACAGTTTACCTTCAATATTATTTTCCATTAGTTTCAGGTGTACAGCATAGTGGTTAGACAATCATATGCTTTACAAAGTGTTATCCCCAATGTTTCCAGTACCCAACTGCACCACACATAGTTATTAGAATATTATTGACTATATTTCCTATCCCATACTTTATATTCTCTGACTATTGTTAAACTGCTAATTTGTACTTCTTAATCCTTTCACCTCTTTTATCCAGTCCCCCAAATCCCTCTCCTCTGGCAACCACTAGTTTGCTCCTATCATTCCTTTCCAGGATCCAGGAGTATGAAAATTATCTGCTGCCCCTATCCTGTGATATAAACAACCAGCTTCTGCCAGTTCAGCCAGATATGAGAGGCAACCAGGCCATATTCCTGAAAGAGTTTTCATAGCCTTTATTTTTTCTTCTAATCTTTAGATTCAAAGTAATATGAATCTGTTGGAGGATTTAAGTTATAAGGCCATAGACTTTCTTAACATTAAAGGAACTATAATGCTTATCTCACTCAACCTACTAATTTTGTGTTGAGAAAACTGAAACTCAGACAAGTATACCTAGAGTCACAGAAGTTGATGGCAGAGCTGGGTGAGATGAGACTGCACACTCTGTGGTTTGTGTTTTAGCAACAGCAGGCTGGAAAGCCTGGGAGACCTCATGAATCAAAAGCTCTCATGTGGCAGCTCTTCCCTTCACCATCCTCCAACCAACACCTGCCCATTCCTGCCCCTCCGTGCTCTGCTCCCTCCTCTTCCCCTGCTGTACATTCAGCTATCTACCGGGTCTGCTCAGCCTTGACTTTCAGGCCAATCTTACTTTCTCTGTGTCATTTTACCCAACCATTCTAGCTCCCTTTTCCCCCTTTACCTTGGACTCTGCAACACCTTAGTTTATGTCATGCATCTTAGAAGTTGAGTTGTGACATTATCTTTGCTATGGAGACCATTTTCAGTGAAGGCATTTGGAGCCAGGCAGATGAATTCAAATTTTAGGTCTACCACTTTATAGCTCTGTGGCCTTAGGCTGCCCACATCCTGTGGGACCACAGCCTCCTCATCTGCAAAATGCACATTACATAATGTGTAACATAAATGCACAGTATTCAGTTCACAGACTTGTTCTGATAAACTAATGAAATAATGTATGGAAAGCACCCAGAACAATGACTGGGATTCAGCATGTGGTGAAGGAACATGTTAACTTATTCCACTAGCGTCAATCCCCTAACTAGCTGCTAGATTCTTGGAGGCCAGAGACCATTTCTTCACTTCTTTTGCAACTCTCTTAGTACTTGGCACATATAGATCCTCAGGAAATTCTTGCTGGTTGATTGGAAGAACAAGGAGATAAGTTTGATTTCAAGTTCAGAGGAGTCCCTTTACTGATGTCCAGAGATGCTTAAGCCCCATCCTGGTTTTTTTTTTTTTTTTTTTGCTTATCACTTAGTTTCCTGATCTGTCTAGCAGGTCTATGTATAATTTCACTTGGTGCTCATCTATTTGATACTATCTAATTATGATATTTATATGGAAACTAAATGTCAGGGACTCTATGCTCTCAGGAATTTGGGTGAAGATAGACAAAATGCTATTTTTATGGCTTGTTGTGATGAGTCTGCTCAAAATTTCTGTTGGTTCTCTCAATAACTTGTGGTCCTCTTAGTCTTTATTTCTGCAGCTCCACATGCTCTAGTCTAAGCTATCCTAGATGCAAGGTTTAGTGCCTTCATCAGTTTTCACACACACACACACACACACACACACATGCACACACTCCAAAACCAAAATAAAAAATCTACACTAAGAATTTTATGGGTTTGAATCTTCTAGTGTAGATCTGAAAGGTCACAGGGAGCAGACTCCATTGTGAACCAGGCAGCTTAGCCTCAGACCATTTCTTTCTCTTCCTATATCTTCATCAGCAATATTTTCTCCCTTTCTCATACGGAACCATCTAACCTACTTCCATATTCTTTGGAGGTGAGGAGAGGTCTGACCCGCCCTCTAGCATTTATTAAGGTACTATCCTAAACAAGCACTGTTTTCTTCCAAAGAGGAATTCTAGTAGCAGTTTCTTTAATATAGTGATAATATTTTTCTACCTTGTAAGGTATAGAAGACCCACCTCCATGGCAAACTACTAGAAAATAAACCCTGTAACTTATGCTTTACATCCCCAATTCCACGTGATATAATGTAGGGCAGGGGAGCACTAAATACACATGTGATGAACTAAATTAAATTAGAGGCCACAGAAAGAAGCCCAGAAGAGACTGTCTTGTACCTTTTTATTAATAATTATCAGGGTGCTAAATATAAGAAGGTCTCAGGAAGAATGTAGTGTCATCTTCTGAATGGCCCAGGGCAGGAGTAGAAGGGAATGAGCAATGACCTACTTGGGATATGCTTTATAATAACACATGGAACCTGGAGGAAAGTTAGTTTGTGCTGTCAGCACCACCTGTGTTACCATTTTCAAACCACCATTTCCTGTGGTAGAAACTCCAGCTCTCCCTCTTTTTGCTCAGAAATGGAGTGGGGCCTCTCAGAAGGTTGATGCTCAGAAATCAGACCAAGGTTGTTCTGGCACTCTAGGGCTCACAGACTTCATTCATTCACAAAGAAATCCTATTTGAAGTTTTTAAACAGCAAGTTTGGTACATTCCCTGCACACACCCTTCTCTGCCAGCCTCTTAGAGAGAGCTAAGCAGGCTGATTGAGAACTCCACAAAGTATTTATAAAGAGTACTTTGCACTAGTCTCCACCTTTTGATCCTCTAGTCTGATTGGCTGTGGTTTAAACATGATAACTTGGCCTTTAGTGATGCCTCCAAGAAAATGCTGGAAGGCCTTTTTTCAATCTCTAAAGTTCCGTTGACACAGAAACACAAAAGCTCACCTCTCTCCTCAAGCTCTCCAAACCTTAATCTTTAAGGGAGATAAAGAAGAAAACAAAAACGAATCTGAGAAACAAATGCAGCTTGTAGTTCGCCCCAGGAGATACTGAGATGCTAATGTAACGGTCTGAGAATGCGAGATCTCTTTCCTGCCTTTGATGTGGTTCTGTCAGCAAGGCTGCCTGCATGATGTACATTTACTCAAAGAAGTCAACCATCAAGAGATGCCTTCTTATTGGTGGCAATTTCCACTCAGAATTGGGGCTGGGAGAAGGATGATTACAAACCATATACTAATTTAAGATCCAAGACCATCTTAATAAAAATTTTTACAGTTCACAGCTTTCAGGAAAACCCCTTACACATGCCCCGCATTGTGTTGCAGAGGCTACTAGCTGTGCTCCCACTGCCATTTCCCGCATCCTTCCACAGACAAGTCTTGTCTAGGCACACAGCTGCCCAGCTTCACTTCTAGCAGGTGTGGACAATGTGACAAGGTGCTTTTCCACCGTTGTTGTCATGGTTGCTGGATTGGGAATAACATGAAGGACCTGCCCCTCTGCAGGAAACATCTAGGTGACTCTGTAACAACGGGAGCTTTCTGTTGAACAAATGGCCTTGGTAGAAAGGGAGGGCCCGGGAGCTCACTGGAGGGTGTCAACTTTTTCTTCCACTGAGCTAACCTAGACTTGCTGAGCCAGATTTTTGCCAATCTACAGAAAAGGTATCTTCTTTTCAAGATGAGCTTCCAATGTTTTCTTTCAGTTGAATTATTTAAGGTTTTATTATTCATGTTGTCATAGACATAACTATTTCAGAACACAGTCATGAAGGACTGTGGCAAATCACACTGTCCAATGTTAATCCACATCAGCATACTTTGTGTGATGTAGTGAGAGTACTTTGTAGCACTCCAGGATTTGGACTTTGCAATAAAGATGGTTCATAATGATACACATTAGGGAGTTTCTTACTGTAGAACACTTAGGTGGCAATTGGAATAAGGATGAATATATTACTGAGAGCCTAGGCAAATGTCATTAGAAAAAAAAGATTAGGAGGCACAAATACGTTCTGTGCAGTTTAGTTTGAATCCTGACAAGACATAGTGCTGACATATCATACTTGGTCTCATCACATTATTAACCACTTCGAATTTTTCATTAATAAAAGTAAAAAATGTCTTAAAATTACTGTACTCATCATAGATGGTGAAGTGACATCTAATGAACCCTCAGACTGCACCATTTCATTCCAAGTCTGAAGTCTTTGGTAAACTGGCACTGCATTTGCTCATCGCCTTTTGATGGATTACTGTAATAATAGCCCCTTTCCATAACTAAACCCACTTTCTTCTTCCCTGACCTAGTCTATGCTTCACACCACTGAATTTTCTTTCTGAAGAGCCAAGCTGATCATGTTAGTACTCTCTATCTAAAACTCTTTATTAGTTCCCATCACTTGCAAGACAATTCAGAGCAAGGCTCAACTGTACCTGCTTTTCCCTCTCCCTGAAATGTCTTTCTTTTATCTGCTTTGGTAATTTCTATTTATTTTTCAAAGCCCAGTTTTTCATATCCACTATGATGCTCGTTCTGATTCCCTGAGACAACACTAATCATTCCTTCATCTTTGTTACCGTGCACATACCTGTTTTACACCTATCACACTATGAAATCTAGGATAATTAGTTACTTACAGAACTATCTCCTTCCTTAAGGGCAAAGCAATGCCTTTTTTTCCTGTCTCTGTGTGCTCAGAACCTAAAACAACATTGGAACATTAGTAGAACCTCAATAAATTTTTGTTGAACTAAGCATAGTATCTTAAGAATTGGTAGTATTCATTTGTAAACACAAGTCAATGAATTAATAAAACTTTTTTCAGTATTTTGTCAATATGGTGTATTGGGAACAGCATGCCACACACCAGCCGTGGGGGTTGGTTTTGACATGCTGTGGTTCTCTATCCCTAAAAGCAGGGGAAGGAATCTCTCCTTGTGTTATGGATTGAATTGTGTTTCCCCAAAAGTTCATAGGTTAAAGTCCTTAGAATGTGACCTTATTTGGAGGCAAAGTCTTTACATAATTAATGATGTTAAAATAAAATCATCTTAGAGCGGCATTATGAGCTAAATTTTGTCTATCAAAATTCACATGTTTAAGTCCTAGCCCCCAGTACCTCAGAATATGAGTGTCTTTTGAGATAGGGTCTTAAAACAGGTTATTAAGTTCAAATGAGGCCATTAGGGTGGGCCTGAATCCAATTTTACTAGTGTTCTTAAAAGAAGAGGAAATCTGGACTTCTGCCAAGATGGAAGTTTAGGTGGACACACTGTGCCTCCTCCCACAACCAAAATTAGGGACAACAAGGATTTAGAAACAAGAAAACAGTCAGAACTGATAGAAAATTGAACTGTACAGAAGTCCAACAACCATTCATCCAGACCAGTAAGAGGGGTGGAGTCGCGGCAGGAAAAAGTGAAGGTTGGCAACCTGGGCCCACAGGCAGCAGCGGCTGGCAGATCCCAAGTGTGCAGGCAGCAGCTAGCAGACCCTGGGCATGGGGTGGCAACAGTGCAGACCCAGTGAGGCCGAGCAAGGAGGCTGGCTGACCAGGCAGTTTCACATTTGCATACAGGTAATCCAGGTGAAGGGGAAGCAGCAGAAGTGACTGGAATCTGAGAGAGAGTGGAGCAAGGTCCATTGTTCCCTCTCGGACACTGCCCCCACATATAGCATCACAACCCAGCAACTGTGCTGCCCCACCATGGGGAACACCTAGGGCTTCGCCCCTCACTACACAACAGCTGTGACCAGACCCCCCCCCCCAAAAAAAAAGGCTCAAATGGGAGAACAAATCAAAGCCCCAGAGCCAATTCATCTAAGTGACCAAGAGATAGTCAACCTATCAGATGCACAGTTCAAAGCCCTGGTGATCAGGATGCTCACAGAATTGGTTAATTTGCTCACAAATTAGATGAACAAATGAAGGCTACAATAAGTGAAATGAGGGAAAATGCACAGGGAACCAATAGAGATGGGAGGAAAATTGGGGCTCAAATCAATGGAGTGGACCAGAAAGAAGAAAGAAACAACCTAACAGAAAAGAATGAAGAAACAAGAATTCAAAAAAATGAGGAGAGGATTAGGAACCTCCAGGACATCTTTAAACATCCCAACATCCGAATTCTAGGGGTACCAGAAGGGGAAGAGGATGAGCAACAAGTGGAAAACTTATTTGAACAAATAATAAAGGAGAACTTCCCCAATCTGGCAAAGGAAATAGACTACCAGGAAGTCCAGGAAGCTCAGAGAGTCCCAGAGAAGTTGGACCCAAAGAGGAACACACCAAGGCACATCATCATTACATTAGCCAAGATTAAAATGAAGGAGAGAATTCTAGAAGCAGCAATGGATAAGGGGACAGTCATCTACAAAGGAGTTCCCATCAGACTGTCAGCTGATTTCTCGAAAGAGACCTTCCAGGCAAGAAGGGGCTGGAAAGAAGTATTCCAAGTCATGAGAGCCAAGGACCTACATCCAAGATTTTTCTATCCAGCAAAGCTTTCATTTAGAATGGAAGGGCAGATAAAGTGCTTGTCAGATAAGGTCAAGTTAAAGGAGTTCATCATCACCAAGCCCTTATTATATGAAATGTTAAAGGGACTTATCTAAGAAAAAGAAGATCAAAACTGTGTACAGTAAAATGACAACAAACTCACAACTATAAACAGCCAAATCTAAAATAAAAACAAAACAAAAACAAACAAGTAGAACAGGAATGGAAACACAGAGATGGAGATCACATGGAGGGTTAGCAACAGGGGAGTGGGTGGAGGAGAGAGGGGGAAAAGGTATAGGGAATGAGTAGGATAGATGGTGAGTAGAAAATAGACAGGGGGAGGCAAGAAGAGTGTGGAAAATGTAGAAGCTAAAGAACTTATGACACATGGAGATGAACTAAAGGGGGGAAACGTGGGTGGGAGGGGGTGTGCAGGGTGGAGGGGAGTGATGGGGGAGAAATGGGACAACTGTAATAGCATAATCAAGAAAATATATTTTAAAAAAAGAAGAGGAAATCTGGGCACACAAAGAGAGACCAGAGATGTACATGCACAGAGGAAAGACCATGCAAAGATACAGGGAGAAATGGCTACCTAGAAGCCAAAGAGAGGGCTCTCAGAAAAAACAAACAAACAAACAAACAAACAAACAAAAAAACACCTTGCTGACACCTTGATCTTGGACTAGTAGCTTCCAAAATTGTGAGAAAATAAATTTCTGTTATTTAAGTCCCCCAGTCTATGATACTTCGTTACAGCAATCCTAGAAAACTAATTATAGGTGGGTCTTAATTCAATGTGACTAATGTCTTTTTAAGAAGGGGAAATTAGGACAGGGATATGTATGGAGGGAAGACAACGTGAAGAGACGTAAAAAAGACAGCCATCTATAAGCCAAGGAGAGAGCTCTGCAACAAATTCTTCTTTAAGAGCCCTAAGGAACCAACTTTGCCAACATCTTGATATTGAACTAGGACCTATGAGGATTCCAGGGTTACACCACACAACTCTGTCACTTGCTCTGTGTGATCTTTTTATATTTTTATTTCCTTACCTGTAAAGTGAGGATACTAATACTATTATATTTTGTTGCTGTGAGAATTGAGATGCTACATAACTGGCATATAGTAAACAATGAAGACTTGTCAGCTATTCTTTTATTTTATTTTACCTTTTTTAAAGGTTTTATTTGTTTATCTTTAGAGGGGGAGGGAAGGAGAGAGGGAGACAAATATCAACGTATGGTTGCCTCTCATGCATCTCCTGCTGGGAACTGGCCTGAAACTCAGGCATGTGTCCTGACTGGGAATCGAACCGTGATCCTTTGGTTCGCAGGCCCGCACTCAATCCACTGAGCTACACCAGCCAGGGCATCAGCTATTATTTTAGACACAGAATCTAAATCTTGTGTTAAGTGACTTGTCTTTGTACATAAAAAGGGCAGGATTGGATCTAGAACCTCTGGGGCCAGGTTCTATAAACTCTAAACTATGCCACACTGCTTTCTTGGTCCCACCAGAACATTATGAATGACCATGGCAGGGAGAGAGGTCTGAACTGGGGGAGAGTCTCCTCAACATAGTCTGTGTGCAAGGTGGACAAGCAGCCAGACACATTTAGTAGGTAGACAGATGATTGACTTTGCCATGAATGGCTGGAGAGGCAATATGAATGGCAGGTTCAGTCTGTTAAGGAACTTGGATGCAGACTGGAGGCCAGGTGGGATTTCCCCCCAAGTTCATCTAGGAATACCTCAGGGGAGTCTCCGACTGGAGATGCTTTGCTGAAGGGCATAAACTGGCTGGCTTTCCTTGCAGCTCCATCCCCAGTCATCTGGAAATCCCTCCATATAAACACCAAGCCTACTGTGGGCAGGAGTCTCCTTGGAGACTCCCAGTGGATGCAGGGAGGGAATTTTAGGGCGTAAGTAATGCCTTGTAAGACCAGTACCCTAGTCCTCTGTCCCTGAGAGAGGGACACAAAATATGTTGGTAAAAAGAGTCAGTGGTTGTCCTTTTTTCCAACTTTAAGTGGTTTTACAGCCCTCCCTTTTTTTTTTGATAACAGAATAATGGTGCCTTTCTTCCTAGAGAAAAAGCAATTAGAAGATCTAGGTTTAGGTGCTGAGTCTACCATTTAGAAGTTGAAAAATCTTGAGAAAGGTAGTTAAGTTCTGTGAGCTTCAAGTTCCTCCTCTGTAAAATGAGGATGATGCTGGTAAGGTTATTGTGAGGATCAAAGGAGATTGTAAAAATGAGTGCTTTGCCAATAATAAAGTACTCTACCATTTATCTTTATTCCCACACTTCCTTATCCACATCTTAAAAGAACAAACTCCCTGGGTCGTCTCACTTGCTATGGGATCCACTGTCAATTCCACGAAAGTAGCTCTTCATCATATCCTGCTTTTCATTACTGAGCAAATGTTTTATGTCTTATCTTTACAACATGTTGCTGATAGATCATGTCAAATCTATTCCCAATTTCCTACAACTTAGATGATCAATAAATACTTACTGATGGTATAGAACTGTCCCACCATTAGTGGAACAGGGATGGGGGAGTCAGTACCTGCCACCCACACTCCCTCACCCAGCTACCCCTGCTGACAGGCACAAGGCAGGAGAAGAGAAGCAGGATCAAAACTTGGACACCTGGGCTCTGGGTCTCCCTCCATCATTTCTTGTTACCTCAACTGTGAACTGAGGGTAAAGTGTTGTTATCAAGGTAAAGACCATGGTTATGGAAGCAGAGTGACTGGTCCAGGTAGGGACTGAGCCCAGATCATTAATGTGGCACACTAGCCACCACTCACCTGGGGGATATGGCCTGCATCTGGGCCATGGGATGACGATCTGGGAACGGTTGCTGATGGGGTTGCTTGCAGTGCAGATGTAGGTACTGTTAGCATGCTGAGGGCCGAGGGTGAGATACAGGAGGTGGGAGCCATTGGCTATAATCAGCGGGTGGGTGCCTGCCTCCTCGCTCCAGCTGTATGCCACATGGTCTCCCTTCTCCACCTCGCAGGCCAGCACCAAGCTGCAGTTTCCATTCTCCTGGGTCAGGTTCAACACCTTAATTTCCGGAGTGGAGACCCGCTCTGTCAGGAGGGGGAGGAAGGGAGCCATCACTGAAATGAACCCCCTGGAATTCTGACCTGACCTTTTAGTTAGAAGAAAATGCAGCCTAGTGGCATATTTTCTCACAGTGGGCCAGTTAGTGTGATTTATTTTTAGTATGGACCTATTGCTCTGCACCATCCTTTTCTTTCCACATACTCCCTTCCAGGACCACCTTGGGATTAAACAGAGAAGAAAATACTGTCTTTTAGTCCCCTCCTACCAACATTGCTAGGGATCCCCTTGCCTTTCCCAACGTCCTTGATCTAGGTTGTTCTTCTGTATTATATCTGTGGAGTTTGCTGTCAACACATCCCCCATAGGTTTGGTTGTCATTGGCTAAAGTATCACCTCTGTGACCTAAAAGAATGGCTTTTTAGTGGTTGAACTTTATCAGAGGCATGTGTATCCAGTGCTTTAGAATGCCTGAAGTAGGGATAGCTACAGGCAGCATTGACCTATCTCACTCTAATGCCATGAAATAAGCAGGGGAAAGGAAAATGTTTTATTTATTAACTACTATATATTCTTTAATCTTTTAAAAAATATTCTTTAATCTTATAAAAAACTTTCTCAACAATTGCAACCCTAGTTATAATTATTCACATTTTATAGATGAGGAAACTGAGTCCTTCATCAGAGTACCTTAGGTAATGTCACTCAGTTTATAAGCAACCAAGCTGAGATCTGAACTTACGTCAGTTGGCCTCAAAAATCCAGCCTCTTCCTTTGACTTGAGACTACTATGGTTGCAGAGACCATATTTTCCAAGATAATAATTTGATCCCAAAATGTGACAAGAGGTCACAAAGGCAGTGAATTGTTCTGGAAAATGCATGCTCATGGCAGCTTGTGCCAGGACCACTGTGGGAGTGATCAGGACTCCCTGGTACCTTCTGGAAGACTGTAGAAATTCTATATATGGAGGAAAAGAGATGCTGGAGGCAGAGCAAAGGTGGGATGGGCATTGCTGTCTCTCCTGTTGGTACCTTAAGATTTC
Source organism: Anoura caudifer (assembly GCA_004027475.1). Lineage (NCBI taxonomy): Eukaryota > Metazoa > Chordata > Mammalia > Chiroptera > Phyllostomidae > Anoura > Anoura caudifer. The sequence goes on along the minus strand of PVKU01007560.1, from coordinate 38,075 downwards.
AAAGACATGCTGGAAAGTAAGTGGGGCTCCCTGTCCCAACCTCAGAGATAAGGAAGCCATTGTGAAGAAGCAGGACAGCCCACTTGGTGACCAGAATCCCTGAGAATTCAAGGGAACCTCTGGACCTAAGAGACAGAAACTGGGTGCATTCAAGAGGGGCTGGCATTAAAAAGGCTCAAAAAAGCACAGGCATGGGATTCAGATGAACTGAAATTTTAGTTTAATTCTGCAACTAAGTGACTTTATAACCAGCCTTTGTTTAAATGAGAAAAGGGTGCCTCTCCCATCAAGAAGATGCAATGCTATGCCAGGGCACAGGGCTTGGAGAGTGATGCATGGGCTGAGTTTCAGCTCTCCTTCCCCCAGGATCCCTAGTGCAGTGAACCACCCACAAAGATATATGAAATCATGTGCAAACCACTTCTCTGGATTCCAGTGTTGTCATCTATGAAAGAGAGGTAGGGCTTGATTAGTGGCATTAAAACTTTTTTTTTAAATCAGGGGAAATAAAGCCACCTTTTTTCAAACAAAATCTTATTTGCAAATTGAGATTCTTGGGGCTCTGAGCCTTCTAGCCCACAGGCAGCTGGACTCCTTTCCTTTGGGAAATTGGGGTAAGGGTGACTATGCTAATCAGCTTTCACCAATGTGCAGTTGGGACAAAAAAGATATGCGATCCTCTAACACTTCCTCCTAAAGCACAGTTTAAATGCCCCCAGACTAGGTCACCAAATTGTTCCCAATTCTGAATACTCTTTGTTTCTTAGAAACCTAAGTTCTTAGTCCAGGGACCATCTTGGCCCACCAGTGTGCAGAAGCCATCATTGTTACCATAGAGCTCCAGCTGCAGGCAAAAGCGCTGGACTGAAACGTTTCCCTCCAGGGTTAGAAAATACCAGCCCTCATTCTCCTTCTTGCTTTCCAGGATCCCCAGGTTCAAGTTTTCCAGATGAAACTTATAGCCATCTTCCAGATAAGGTGTAGAGTCCCCTTTCGGCAAGTCAAGAGACGCAATTTTCTTTTTGACGCTGTTTCCCGGTGATTCTGCCTTTGTGACGATGATATGGATCTTGTTCATACTCTCACTTGTCCCTTTAGGTGTCAGGGGCAGCATCACACTGCTTCCCAACTGCTCACGGATTGTTGGGCATTTCGTCAAGTCCTCAACTGTTGGAAAAAGGAGAAAACAGACCCTTATTACGGGGGCCTTTCAGAATCACAGCCTGAATGTGGGTGAGGAATGACAGACTAGAGTCTCTCCTTCTTCCTCTTGGACCATCCCTGGGCTTTCTAGGCCTTAGTGATCTATAAGGACTGCCATGAGGGTCCTATTGTGTTTGCAATATTCCAATGGAAATTTTGAAGTTACTTATTATAGAGCTGTATAGGTGAAGACACTGGGTTTCTTTGATCTGGGAGGGAATTGTCAACTGAGATTTATAGTTAAGGTGCCTAAGACATAGAGATGTTAAATGACTTCCCTGAAGTCACATAATGAGTAACTGAACTAGAATCCAAGTCTGTTAATTCCTCGACCAGACTTCTTACCACTACATACTATGAAGGATGGGGAGCAACTGAAAGTGATTCTGAGCTCGTGAGCCCAGGAGACCAAGGTTACAGGAGCATTATTGCATACAATGAGGAAAGAGAAAAGGTGGAGGAAAGTGGAGTCAGGGAGGTTTTGAGTGTTCAAACTGTGGTATCCTAGCCCTCTAAAAACCTGTAAAAATTAGTGAATCATGTTAAGGATGAGAAATTATTTCATTTTTCTTTTTCAAAAAAGCTGAGCCAACAACAACTGAAAGAAAAAAAAAGCCTTTCAAACCATTGCTGATTCTTTAACACTTCCTCTCCCATCAAACCATAACCCTGCTTCTCATTACACTGAAGAAGTAGAAAAAACAAAAAGAAAACTTCCATTAATTATCACCACCAAATCAACCTACCTACTTTGATGGATTGTCTATGCTCCCGTTTAAGGCTGGCTTCCTCTTTCACGGACCACTCACCTACTTCAAGGCTTTGTTCCTACAGTTGCCCCACCCCTTGTATCATTAGCTTTATTATGGTATGATACATGATGGGTTATTTCCATCAACATACAACATGCCAATATATAATTTTATTCATCTTAAAAAACCTTCTCCTGATGCCAGGTCTATCCCAGTCACCTCCTCATTTCTCTGTTTTTCATTATCACAAAGTCCCTTTATGTGTCCTTATATTTTCTGTCCCCATTTCCTGACCCACTTTTCCTTATACTCACTCTGAACAGGCATTCCTTCCTACTGCTCACTGGAATCACTATTGTAAAGGCCACAGCATATTCCATAATAACAAGTTGATTTTCCATCTTCATCTTGCTTTCTCAGAAGTACTTGGCATAGTACATCAATCCCTCTTTGAAACACCATCTTCATTTGGCCCCCTTAGAACACCACACTCTCCTGATTTTCTTTCTATTTTATTGGCTGCTCCCCCTGAATCTCCTTGACTGGAACCTTCTGCTCTTAAAGAACTCTAAGTATTAGAGCATCACAGGACTCATACTCAGACCTCTTCTCTTTACCAGCCACACCAATCAAGTTGCATAGTTCAACATATTTCTGAAATGCTTACAGAGATATTATGTCTTTCACCCAAGCTTTTCATTGTACTCCTCAGTATTTGGAGGTCTAAAGGGCATCTCTAACTTAGCAAATGAACTTCTGATTCCAGAGCCCCTTCTGCAAACAACATCACAATTCCCCCAAATTCTCAGGCGAAAACACAGGAACCACCCTTGGCTCCTTTCTTTCTCATACTCCACATTCAGTTTGTCAGCAATTCCTGTTGACTCTGCCTTCAAAATATGTCTAGTGTCCCAGCACTTCAGACCTCATTTGTTTCTAGCCCCACCATCATGGGCCTAGGGCACTGCCATTGCCTTCTAATTAATCTCTTGCATCCATACAATGGGCAAGGTAATCTTTTAAATCTATGTCAGATTTTGTTTCTACTGCATTTAAACTTCCAGGGATTTCTAGCACCCATAGAATAAAAATCCATAGTCCTTGTTCTTGCTTCAAAGAATCTGGACAACCCAGCTCCTGATACTGCTCCCACTCCATCTCCTTCCATCTCTCTCTGCTCTCTGCTTTCTGCACTGTGGACATAATGACTCTGGCTGTTTCTTTATTCATCAAGGACATATCTAGTTTAGAGCTTTTGCATCTCTCTCTCTCTCTCTCTCTCTCTCTCTCTCTCTTTCTCCTTTTACATATCTGGTTAGCTCTTTCCCTCACTTTAAGTTTTGGTAAAAAAAAAAAAAAAAGATCTCTGTGAGACCTGCTCTGACCTTCCTGTCTAAAATGGCATCTCCTTTCTTGCTGTGCTTTTTGCTGTCTGTTATATTGTATATTTGTTTATTTTTGTCTTCCTCACTAGAATGCAGACTCATCAAGTGGAAGAATTTAATTTTGTTCACTGTTGTGTCCCTACAACCTACAGCAGTGGTTGGCACATAGTAAGTTTTTAATAAATATCTGTTCAGTTTACAAATGCCAAATGCCATATCACCTGACTAAAATCTCTCTTATTTACCTTGGCCCAATATATAACTGATCTTATAACTGAACTTAACCATAAGTTAATGTTCATAAAATAAGAAGTCTATGACTCAGAGAGAGCATAGATTGCTCTAGTTGATAAGAAAGTTAGAAGAGAAAAATAAAACTGTTTGCTTAAGTAATGCAACCACCTAGAACAGGCACAGTGAACTTGTGATTAAGATGGGTTGTTGGAAAATTAGAAAAACTGCCCAAAATGTTCTTGGTACCAAAACACTCTGACATCTTAATGCTGTCTTGTAAAGAGCCCAGCTAATATCAGACTAAAGATTGGGGAAAAAAGAGAGAGCAGTCTACCTGGGCTAATGTCAGGATTAGAGTGATTGAGACTCATAATTATTAAGGAAAGGTAAGAAAGGCAGTTAAACATTTTTAAACAAAGTATCATTAATATAGCCACTCTGAAAACAGAGTGCTCTCCTTGCTGATTATATGAGGAATTGTGGTGTTAATGCTGGTGTATTCACAAAGATAATTGGGGAATCATGTTGGGATTTCTTTCAACCATGTTAATGCATACATGACCATCCAGATAACGTGGTAGGTACAGTACCCAAGAGAGCAACCTCTTGCATCCTGAACTTAAATTTCTGCATATAAAGAGATGACAGAAAATTAGGGCCATACATGCAAGAAGAAATGTCCTGTGCTACACAAGCCCCTTGACATTTTGTATAAAAGTTACAGATAAGCATATGGACATTTTCTTCTGAGAATACAACCATAAATGTCATTTCTCAAAGGTGTCTGAGGTTCAAAACAAGATTAAGAAGCACTATCATACTGCCTATATTTTTAGACCAATTTTGATATGGAGAGAAAGAATGGAAAGATTTCTACTTTCATACCATAACCCTCCCCCATCCCATATCTCCCTTATGCACTACCCCCACATAACCTAACAACCCTGCCCCATGGTTGCGTTCAGAACTCAGAATTGATGGACAGTGGAGGGAAGAAGGGATATAAGATGAGAGAGGGAGTAACAAAATAATATAAAAGAAAAATAAAAGAAAGAAAGTAAGAAGGGAAAGAGGAAAAGTAAAGAGGGGACAGAGGGAAAAAAAAACAGGTTGAGTGGTTTGTGCACACTTAGTCATGGGAAGTAGAATCAAAACCGGTTAGGAAGAGACCCTCACACCCCGCAACCACATAAAAATGATGAGGTAAAAACTCTGTGTATGTGAGTGGCTGGGGAAATTGAAATCATCACCACTTAAGCAGGAGCGGAAAAATGAGTGGTAACTTTAAAGAGGTTCATAAAACCCTTCAAGTGGAGTCCCCTGCTCCTGGAACAGGCTGCTGCCTGATGAGTGTTTTCCAGTGGGTCTGATTCAGTCACACTTGTTTATTGAAAGGGTCTGGAGAGAACATTTATAGCTTTCAGCACCAACTCACCTCCCTTTGAGGGTAATTCTACTTAGAAAGTAGAATGATTCACATGGGCCATGGATATTTTCCTGAAATCAGTAGAATTTAGCCAAACCTTTCACAAGATGGGATTCTACCTAATAATAGAATTACTCTACCACTCCACCACTCCTACCCCATACATTCACGTGTGCTTGTAGTATCTTGCTACACCACTTCTTTCAGGGAGAGGAGAACCAGGACTTACAAAGCCTCACAGTTCTTATGGCAAATCTAAGGCCAGAAAGAAAAGATAACTTGTCTAAGTTTGCTTTAAACTCTACTCCCACCAGCTGCCCTCTTGTTCCCATTCCTTGATACTGTTGGGTCTTTCCCTATTAGAATATTTGCACTTCGCATGTCTCAACTTGAAAGCCTGTTGCCACCCTTTATTTGCTTGGCTAGTACCATCCATCTTGCAGGTCTCTGCCTCTGACTCCCAGCTGAGACAAGGCTTCTTGGTTGGGTAAATCTGTCATGGCTGACCTGTCCCACTTGCAAAGTATTACTGTCTGGATTTTATTGGGGTTTCACAATAGGGTGTGTGTTTAAAAATAAAAAACACTGTAAAAATTTTGTGCGTATTTCAGAGAAGACAAAATGCAAGGAAAGCAGTCGCTGACCATTGGGTAGACATGCCCTGTGGGGCTGGGCTGTTACTCACTAACCCATGAACTCCACAGCCTTCAGTGGAACGGCTGTCAATCAGTAGCACCTGAGACTCCATGGGCCAGAAGGCAAGCAAGCACAGAGATGAAAATGTCCAGTGTACTGTTCAACCCCATTGCTCCTGATAGTCACTAAGAGGTATTCCAAAAATGGTGAAGTCATAAATAGGGTACAACCAGGAAGGCCTGGCTCTTCTTGTAATGGCTTAAAATGGTTCAGTTTGACTTTCTGAGCCTTCAGCTCAATTATTCTTCTCCTAGACATTGGGCAGCCAGAGCCATGGGTCTACCTGATTCTGAGGAATAGTGTGGTCAGGAAGGGCCTTTTCATCGGGGAGTCTGGCAAAAGGTAGGTCTTATGTGCAGTAGTTCTCATATCCCTAGCATATCTCTGGGATTTTTCTGGAAAAGTCCACAATGGATTTGCAATCTTGAAGCCCCCAAGCGCAAAACACCTGGAGTCTCAGGATCTCAGGATCTCGCTCCCCACAACCCCTGCCTCAAATGCTGCTTCTGTTCCAGGCTACTTCATACACTCTAACCAAAGTCCCAAGGTGTTTGAGCTGAAAAGTGATTCTTTCCCCAATACCCAGTGAACCTGAAGTTCACTTCTTGCTTGGCTTTTTTCCCCTCAAATACCTTTTTTCACAGCCCTGATACTACTAAAGAGAGGCCAACAGCTTGCCTTTGGAGAAAGACAAAAAAGACAGGAGCAGAGCCCAGCTCCAAATTCTCTGTTGTGTCACGGGCACCAGCTGAAGCTGCCCTGACCCTTAGGGTTCCTCATTTGCATTTCCCACTTACCATAAGCCCTGGGCTCCAGGAATACTGGCTTCTCCCCTCTTGCTGCCTTGGAACCTTCTCTTCCGGGAAAGTAGCCACCAGTACAACCACACCGTGGCCACTGTCTGTTCTTAACGGAATGTCTGAGATTTTCACTTCTGCCCTCTCTTCCCACTTCTACCCTCTCTTCTCCACTTTCTTCTCAGACCATGTTCCTGATCCCCTTCTAGGGAAAGGGTGTGGGAGTCATCTTCTCCCAGAGCTCCATCTCCCCATCTCAATCTCTTAGTCTGAGTATTTGCCAGAAGGTACCCATACAAAACCAACTGCTCAACCAGGACTGACTGGAGCCTGTCACTCTGAGAGGCTGATCTAGAATGTGACCTGTGCTTTTGTCTCAGAGCTGCTGGTTTCCTTGAAATGAGGATTGGTGGGGCTGTGCCTTAGAACCCAGGGGCCCAGGAACTCATAATGTTCCTTCCTCTTTGAAAGAGGCAGGTGAAACTCAGAATGAGTGCCTAAGGAAGAAGCAGATGAACCATAGCCACCAGCTCCTGTGTCTACTCTCAGTCCATGGGGCTAGCTGACTCCATGGCAAGTAATCATAGAAGTTAAAACCTCAAGCACATGAACACTCACCTGTTACGCAGCTCAGTTCAAAAGCCAAGGAGAAAAGCAGCAGAAAGTTCAAGGAGAGAAACCCCTTGGGATCCATCAGCTGGTAAGGAGAAGGAATGGAGCCTGGCGAGAGGAGCCCAGCAGCTTCTCACAGAAGAAATAACAGAGGCAAACTGTATCAGGGAGCCCTGCCTCTGCTGTCTAGTTTATGCATCAGAAAGCAGCAGACTTCCTGTCTTACGGGACTTTTTGTCTTAAAAATTGCTCATCTCCTTTCAGGCCTTAAATCACTTTGTTTTCCCAAGAAGTTCGAGTCAGGCGCTTAGACCATTAGAGGTGGGAAGGGAGTGCAGTCACCTTGACCAACTACGGCTATGAGCAGAAATGTGCTCCTCTTGTTAGCTGTCTTCAGGAAAGGGAGACCAAATTCTCTGGGCATTTTCATCCAGTAAGTCATCTTAAGAGTGCAAGGAAAAGAGGAAGTTTTGTCAGACCACTCCCAATTTTGGGTTAGTTAGTCCAAAGTAGAACTTGGGTGACTGAAGTTTAATGAGTTAATGAACCTCTTATTTCTGATTTGTTCCATAATTTCAGACAACACCTCTACATGTAGTCAGCTTCTGATGCCAATGTCACAGAGGGATGGGTGGGCAAGTGCAGATAAGTTGTCAGAAATCCAACTTCCCTGCTGGATAGAATGTGGTAAGATTTAGGAGTCCTGTGCTATGTTTGGAGAGGCCACTTTTACTTTTGATCTTGTGTCTAAATCTTTGTTGAGGAGAAGGGACTGGAATTAACAGAAGAAATACCAAGTACTTTTCTATAAGTTATGCTATAACAATGAAACACTGGAAAGATCTTATTACCAGTCCTCACAAGGACATTTTGAAAGACCAGGCTAGTGTTTTTGAAGTCCATTTTAACAGTTCAAAGTCACTTTCCAATGGGCCTCCCTAAGGAGACCAGGGTAATAAGAGAAATGAAGACTTTCTTAGACAAATAAAAATTTAGGGAATTTGTTGCCAGTAGTTCTGCCTTGCAAGAAATGTTAAAAGAAGTTCTTTAGGGAGAAAAAAAAAATAACATAAGTCAGAAACTCAGATCCATATAAACAAAGGAAGAGCATTAGAGAAAGAATAAGTGAAGGTATAATAAAAACTTCTATTTTTCTTCCCTTAATTGATCTAACAGATAACAACACATTGTTTAAAATAATAGCAATAATGTACTCAATTATGTGTGCTTATGTATGTATCTTATCTATATTACATGCTTGTATGTGTTTGTGTATAAATAACATGAACAGCAGCAATGATACAAGGGACAGGAGGGAGAAACAAGATTATTTTTTTATTATAAAATACTCACCCATGAAACAGTATACTGTTATTTGAAAATGTGTTTGGACTAGTTGTAAATTTATGCTGCAAAATCTAGGTCAACCACTTTTAAAACACATACATAACTGATATACTAAGAAAGGAGAAAAAATGAAATCATACAAAATTCTCAATTAAAACCACTTAAGACAGAAAAAGGGGGAAGGCAATGACAGAAACAAAGAGCAAGGGTAACAAATAGAAAATAGTAACAAATATGATAAATATTAACTCAACTATATCAATAATCACTTTGAATGTCAATGGTCTAAATTAAAAGAGAGATTGTTTGAGTGGATTAAAAACAAGACTCAACTGTATGTTTCCTGAAGGAAAGCCACTTTAAGTGTAAAGACATATATAGATTAAAAGGAAATGGATGGAGAAAGAAAAACATGTAAACACTAATCAGAAGAAAGCAAAGTAGCTACCTTAATTTCAGACAGAGCAGACAACAAAGCAAGGGAAATTATCTAGGGAAAAAGAGGACATTACACAATAATAAAGTGGTCAATTCTCCAAGAAGACATAACAATCCTTAATATGTATGTGCCTAACAACAGAGCTTCAAATATGTGAGGCAAAATCTGATAGAACTATAAAAAGAAATAGATAAATCTGTTATTATAATTTGAGATTTCAACACTCTTCTATCAGAAATGGACAAATCCAACACGCAGAAAATCAGTAAGGACACAGTGGAGCTCAACAACACTACAAATCAACTGGGTATAATGGACATCTACAGACTACTTCATTCAACAATAGCAGAATACACATTCTTTTGTACTTTTTTGAATATATTTTATTGAGTATGCTATTACAGTTGTCCCATTTCTCCCCCATCATTCCCCTCCACCCTGCACACCCACTCTCCCCCCTTTAGTTCATGTCCATGTGTTGTAAGTTCTTTAGCTTCTACATTTCCCACACTATTCTTGCCCTCCCCCTGTCTATTCTCTACCTACCATCTGTGCTACTTATTCTCTGTACCTTTTCCCCTGTCTCCTCCTCCCACTCCCCTGTTGCTAACCCTCCATGTGATCTCCATTTCTGTGTTTCCATTCCTGTTCTACTTGTTTGCTTAGTTTGCTTTTGTTTTAGGTGTGATTGTCAATACCTGTGAGTTTGCTGTCTTCTTACTGTCATATTTTTTATCTTCTTTTTCTTAGGTAAGTCCCTTTAACATTTCATATAATAAGGGCTTGGTGATGATGAACTCCTTTAACTTGACCTTATCTGACAAGCACTTTATCTGCCCTTCCATTCTAAATGACAGCTTTGCTGGATAGAAAAATCTTGCATGTAGGTCCTTGACTTTCATGACTTGGAATACTTCTTTCCAGCCCCTTCTTGCCTGGAAGGTCTCTTTCGAGAAATCAGCTGACAGTCTGATGGGAACTCCTTTGTAGATGACTGTCCCCTTATCCATTGCTGCTTCTAGAATTCTCTACTTCATTTTAATCTTGGCTAATGTAATGATGATGTGCCTTGGTGTGTTCCTCCTTGGGTCCAACTTCTTTGGGACTCTCTGAGCTTCCTGGAAGTCTATTTCCTTTGCCAGATTGGGGAAGTTTGTTCAAATAAGTTTTCTACTTGTTGCTCTTCTTCCCCTTCTGGTACCCCTAGAATTCGGATGTTGGGATGTTTAAAGATGTCCTGGAGGTTCCTAAGCCTCTCCTCATTCTTTTTTGAATTCTTGGTTCTTCATTCTTTTCTGTTTGGTTGTTTCTTTCTTCCTTCTGGTCCACTCCATTGATTTGAGTCCCAATTTTCCTCCCATCTCTATTGGTTCCCTGTGCATTTTCCCTCATTTCACTTATTGTAGCCTTCATTTGTTCATCTAATTTGTGAGCAAATTAACCAATTTTGTGAGCATCCTGATCACCAGGGCTTCGAAGTATGCATCTGATAGGTTGGCTCTCTCTTGGTCACTTAGATGAATTGGCTCTGGGGCTTTGATTTGTTCTCCCATTTGAGCCTTTTTTGGGGGAGGGGTCTGGTCATGGCTGTTGTGTAGTGAGGGGCAGAGCCCTAGGTGTTCCCCATAGTGGGGCAGCACAGTTGCTGAGTTGTGATGCTGTATGTGGGGGCAGGGTCTGATAGGGAACAATGGACCTTGCTCCACTCTCTCTCAGATTCCAGTCCCTTCTGCCGCTTCCCCTTTGCCTGGATTATCTGCACGTGAATGTGGGACTGCCTGGTCAGCCAGCCTCCTTGCTCGGCCTCACTGGGTCTGCACTGTTGCCACCCCATGCCCGGGGTCTGCTAGCTGCTGCCTGTGCACCTAAGGTCTACTACCTTCTGCCTGCATGCCTGGGATCTGCCAGCCGCTGCTGCCTGCGGGCCCGGGTCACCAACCTCCACTTTTTCCTGCTGCGACTCCACCCCTCTTACCAGTCTGGATGAATGGTTGTTGGACTTCTGCACAGTTCAATTTTCTATCAGTTCTGACTGTTTTCTTGTTTCTAAATCTTTGCTGTCCTTAATTCTGGTTGTGGGAGGAGGCACAGTGTGTCCACCTACACCTCTGTCTTGGCTGGAAGTCTTGAATACACATTCTTTTCTTAAGCTCACAAGGAACATTCACCAACACAAACCACTTTCCATACCATAAAATACACTTCAACATATTCTGAAAAATAGAAGTCATCCAATGTCTGGCCTCAGACCACAATGGAATTAATCTAGAATTTAACATCAGAAAGGTAACTGGAAACCCCATAATATAACAGAAGTTAAATAACACGTGGGCTTAAATAACACATGGGTCAAAGAAAGAAATCTCAACAGAAATTTTAAAGAATTTTGAACAAAATGAAAATTATCAAAATTTGTGTGATGTAGCAAAGTAATGCTTAGAGGGAAATTTATAGCATTGAATGCATATATTAGAAGAGAAAGACCTAAAAACCAATATTATAAGCTTCTACTTTAAGAAAATAGAAAAAGAAGAACAAATTAAATCCAAAGTAAATAGAGAAAAAGAAATAATAAAAAAATGAGCAGAAAGCAATGAAATTGAAAACATGAAATCAAGATAGAAAATCAGTGATCTTTGAGAGATCAACAAAATTGATAAACCTCTAGCCAGGCTAAATTATAAAAAAAGAAAAAGGACATGAATTACTAATATCATAAATGAATGAGGAGACATCATTACAAAGCCCGTGGACATCCAAATGATAAGAAATACTATGAACAACTTTATGCCTACAAATTTGATAACCTAGATGAAATGGACCAATTCCTTGAAAGACACAATCTACAAACACTCACAGAAGATGAAATACACAATCTGAATAGGCATATAATTTATTAAAGGAATTGAATCAATACTTAGTGATCTTTCAAGTCAGAAATCACCAGTTTCAGATGGGCTTACTGGTTAATTCTACCAGTAATTTAAGGAAGAAATTATACTAATTCTATATAATTTCTTTCAGAAGATACAAGTAGAAAGAATTCCTCCTAACTCATTCTATTCCATATTCCAACTCTCTCTAATATCAGCACCAGACAAAGATATTACAAGAAAAGAAAAACACAGACTAAATATCTCTCATGAATGTAGATTAAAAAATTCTCAACAAATATTAGCAAATTAAATCCAACAACATATAAAAAGAATTATACATTATGGCCAAGTGGAATATAGCTCGTTGGCAAGCCTGGTTCAACATTTGAAAATTAATTAATCTATCCTGTCAACAGGCTTAAGAAGAATCACATGATTGTATTAATAGATGCATAAAAAGCATTTGACAAAATGGAACATTCATTCATGGTAAAAACTCTTGGCCAACTATCCTTACCATGATAAAAAATATCTACAAAAATGTATGGTTAAGCCAACATAGATTTATTCCATTAATCTTTGTAACAGTAAAAAGCAGGCATTATTATCACTCTCTCACAGATTGAGGTAGAGACCTGCTAAATCACTTTTCTAATGGCTCAGAGCCAAAAAATAAAAATGTTGGAGTCAAGTCCTTTGTTACCTGACTTCAGAGTCTATGCTCTATTCACTCATCATGCTACCTCCATTACGCTGGGCAAGAACTTTAACTAAACTTCAGGTTCATGTTGGCTAATATCCCATTTCCCATGAAACATTGCCTCAGATATAGACAAAGGTAAGGCCAACAGAAGAATCCTGGGTGAGCACAATTTCCTGCCCCTCACCTTCATCATCTGTGACAAATAGCACTTCCTCCCTTTGGTTATGTGGATCCCCCCCTGAGATTGAGGAAGACCACATGCTTTTGGGAAACAACCCTCCCCAAACACTTTCAGGTTAGCTGGACAATGAGACCATCTCTTACTCTTAAATAAAAGGGTGTCACATCCCCTTAAGACTTGCTACCGTCCTGACAGTTTATGGCAAGATATGGCAAAGTAATCTTCCTCAAAATGACTGGCACTGGGCTGCCTCTGGATTCCCAGACAATTATCATCATGATCACAGCCTCTGACCAGAGGTCCTTATAACATGAGACAGTCCCGCAGGGTAGGGTCACTGCAGGGCAGCTACACCACTTGGCCATTTGGAGCCCATGATGAGCACATTTATCTGTATAAAAAAAGAAAAAAAAACCCACAAAAACAAAATGAAAATATAAAATTTCCCCAAACTCTGACATCTCCTAGGAGACCTAATCACAGAGCCTTAAACTGGTCTGGGGAAAGCACTGGGAAAAACACCCTGTGTTCAGCCCTGCTGGGTGAGATAAGGAAGCCCACGGGAACAGGTATCTGATATGGTGGCTGAGCAAACCAGTCAACCAGACAGCTCTGTTGTGGGCTGGGATTGTAAGGGTTGAGGGGAGATTTAAGGAAACTAGGCTATGAGGTGGCTCTAGCTCGGACCTAGACCCAGGTGTTACCCAATGTTTTTATCCTGAGTGTTCATGCCAGCCATTCACCTTCCTGAGCACATGGATATACTGAGTAACCCAGGCCCAGGTTGGGGAGGTGAGGACATGGCTATAGGTGGCCTGTGAAGACAGACGCCCTCTGGCAGTATCTTCTGGCCCTACCTATTCTGTGGTGCTGAGATTGTCCACTGAAAACTTTCTACCAGGTTTCCCACCTCAGTGTCTCCTCCAGGATTCAGACCCAGTTTAGAGCACTGGAGTCTGGAGGTTGAGAAGAGATATCCATGGCATCTGTAATCTGAGGATTCCATCCCCAAACTCTTGTCACTTCCAATGACGCTCCTGCCATCCTTCCAGACCCCAGAGCCAATGTGTGCAGATCTCTCCCCTCCTGGGTTCTTCCCTAGACTGGCCCTGAACTTCTCATGTTCCTGCAGTCTCCACAGCTCTTTGAGAAGCATTTTTGGTAGGATTAGGGGTGCCTCGTGGTATTCCTTAAATTACCCTACATAGCAGCCATGTAGTTTGCCAGCTGGCTTCCTACTAACACAAGCTGCTAGAGAAAGGGAAATGCCTGCATCATTCTACTCCTTCTAGGAAGAAATGGGGTTAAGAAACAAGTCACAGTGGCTGTTGAGTCACCTACCTCTGATCTTTCCTGTGCACCAAACATTGCCTCCCATAGCACTTCTTAGGCAGAGTGATAAATATGACAATAATTTGCAAAGTACCCTAGAAATCTGGGGTAACCACTGTCAGCCTGTTCTTCTCTCCAAACAAAATTCAAACATAGGTCTACTCTTCAGCAGTACTAGAATGCTCTTTGGCAAGTACTAGATCCTTTGGCAAGGATCAAGATTTATTCCTTTATCTCTGAATAGTTGTAGTCCCCAACCAACAATTGCTTTCCTCAGATGCAGAGACAGCTGGGAAAGTGGGAGCTGCATGTTTCATGAGGTCACTCAATGATCCTCTAAGATGCTTATGAACCATGTATGGAGCCAAGAACAGGATTACTGTGCAGTCACATCAATGAGGTGGGCTGACTGGAGTGAGTCCAGGGGAAATGGAAAGCAAAGATACTTGAGAAGTTTGGAAAACCCAAAAATAGACTAGAAAGCTTCACTTAAAAATTCTAGCTGGGATCACCGGAGAGAGCAATGAATCATGGGAGTGGTCCCAAATGAAGCACATGGGGGAAGGCCAAAAGCTTCCTTTCCTCCATCCACTTGCCTGCCCTAGCAGTAAACATAAGAAAACCATTCCATCTGGTTGAAATATGACTCTAAACACACTTTGGTGATATAATCATACAATCATACTAACACACTTAATTATCAACTACTTAAATGACTATTCAGAATCATTTCTAGTTAAAAGCAGGATACTTAGGAAATGGGATTTTTAAATATCAAAGTTTTGCCCTCTGTTTTTAAAATTGCAATTGAATTTTAAAAATGTCCATAGTTTTCCTGTCATAACTACCTTCAAGTTTGCAAATCTTCTCAAAATCTGTTTTTAAGGCACTTGAGTAGATTAGTTCAGAACTCTGGCTCTATGATCAGAGAGACCTGAGTTCAAGTCCCTGGTCTGCTATTTATAAATCATGCAACCTTGGGGGAGTTATTTAATCTTTCTAAGCCTTTTCTCAGTAGTGACATAGTTAAGATGAGGAACCATCTCATAGGGCTCTTGAGAGAACTAAATGACAATAATTCAAGCAAGGTATTCAGCACAGTTCCTGGCATGTGGTAATTTTTATTTGGTGTCTATCATTTTCATGATTGCCTGAAGGTGGGCATAAGTGATCAAATAATGAACTTCATTGCTCTGATTAGGTGGATCAGTTGGTTGGAGCATTGCCCATACACCAAAAAGTTGTGGGTTTGATTTCCCATCAGGGCACATATCTAGGTTGCAGGTTTGATCTCCGGTCAGGCGCATACAAGAGGTAACCGAATGATGTTTCTCTCTCTCTCTCTTTCAAATCAGTTTAAAAATAAATAAATAAATAAACAAACAAACAAACCTCCGGTGATGCACAGGAAGCACTATCTTGTGGTCAAGACTAAAGACAACCCTAGGAGACCAGAATGCTTCAGGCACCCCAGGCATGCACATCATACTTTGCAGCACAAATTAAAGACAAAGCACATTATGGGCCATTAAGAACTTTGAGCAATTGAACACAGACAGATGGATTTTCTGCAATAAGACTTTTTAAGACCTGTTATAAAGGAATTGAAAATTCTCAGCAAAGACTACCACATTTCATAAAGAAAAAGATCTATGTATAAAACATAAAAAGATCTATGTATAAAACAGAATAGGAACAATAAAATAAAATATAAATCATAACAGAAAATGTGAAACAGAATGAAAATATGAAAATATGAACTAAACCCTTAGCTACATCTAATTCATAAACTCTGCACGTGAAAGGATTTGAAGTCAATATAAAAATCACACAATATAGCAATTGCAGTTATTGTGTATTTTAACTGTGACTACATAAAATACTTATAAGGTTCTCATTCTGTATGGTGGATTTGGTCACCTTATTCTTTTGCTATACTATAAAATTTTAAGTCAAAAAATTCCTCTGGGTATCATAATAAGCACACACCTGATAGTGGGGCAAATTCCAATAATAACTACAGTCACGATACTGGTGCCCAGTGGGAGGCTGTGGAAACAAGGTTTCTCACTAAGCAGTAGCCTAAAGGAAGTGCGTTCTTGCCTCAGCAGGCTACTCATTCTATAAGCACATTTGTAAATAAAATGACTGGTGTTCACACACCTTTGTTCTCTTTTTAAATTTAACATAATGCATAAAAATGTATCATTATATGCCATTGCCTAGTTTTATGAGCAGAGATTTCTTAAAGAATATTGTGTTAAGTATCTTGCTTAGAAAACAGAGCAAATACAGATCTAGAGGTAGTTTAAAATGTTAAGTTTTAGAAAGTATTCTGTGAGGTAAAAGAAGTATTTCGAAGTTTGCTTTGTTAATCAATACAACAGAGCAGGTCCCATCCTAAGAAATTTTTCTAGAAATGAGTAAGTTAGTTAAGAGGAGGCCTCTGTTTCTGTTGTAGTGTCCTTAATAAGGGTGGCTCCCAGCTCCCAGTTCTAATAACAGAACTATGATAAAGGCTGTTAGAATGCTGAAATTCAGTCTCATCTGAACCCCGAGGGGACGGGATGTTAAATCCTGCATACTCAGGTGGCACCGCCAGACCCAGACGTCCTCGGTTTTCCCTCCAGCAGGAGCTTTGGCAGTTGTTCCCCTACAACCCAGAGTGTCCACTCTCCCACCTGGGAGAATCTTTCACACTGGGATGGAGGGCTAGGACAAAGATGGGCAATCAAGCTACTTCTTATGTTGCTTACTAAACTCTTTGAAATCTATTGTAAAAACTGACTTTAGGAGCCTGGGTTCTAAATTTGATTTGTCCATGCAGGTGTGCAGGTTATGAGTGCGGAAGAATATGACTGTTCTACAGTGGAAACAGCTATCTTTCCCATGAGCTCCGAACCAGGCCTAGACCTTAATTAATATCATTGTCCCCAATTCACAGACAAGGAAACTGAGGCTTAGAGAGTTAAACAAGTTGCTTGAGGTCACACAGTGAATAAGTTGCAGGGACAGCCCTTGAATATAAGCTCTACCACCTCCTGCCACACTGCCCTGGGGTATATGGGCCTAGCAAAGCCATTATCAGAGTGCTTCATATCCGGGGGCGAGACAAAGAGACTGGAGGAAGAGAATAGCTGTGGCCCAATGCCATTATTCTATCACAGTCTTCCTGGGCTCTGTATCTCATGTCCTAATCCATTTAGCATTAAGTGTGTATGATTTTTTTACTTCTTTGGTATTTCCTGCCCACTTCTTAGGAACTGACCGTGGGCTCTCTCTCTCCCCCTTCCTCAGTCCTGCTCTTATCAGCCCTTTGAGCTCTCTAGCTCCCAGGCCATTTCTGGCCACTCGTCCAGCCAGGTTTGTGATTGCTGCCTTGTTGGCTTCTTCAGCTGCTAGTGTTCCACAAGACCCATCCTGGGCCTGCCATAAACATGGTCTTACTCTCCCTGTCCTGAATTTTGTAGTGAAGTCCCTGATACTTGTACTGTCTGTTCTCAGAAATATCTTCTAGGACCTTAAATATTTGGCTCCACTATTGTTCAACTCTAATTCTTCTTCTAAGCTTGTACTGCCACCGAAAGTACCTAAGGGTTCAAGTTTGACTTTAAGCTAATGATTTTTTTTTCTAATTGCAGAAGTATATGTAGTTGAGAATACATAGAGTCAGAAAAATATGAATTAAAACCACAGAAGTTTCATTCACTACTTATATGACTTAGGATACATCAGTGTTGGTAAAACTTAGTTTTCTTATTTATAAAATAGTGCATTACAAGCTACCTCATGTAGAGGATGCTGTGATGTTAGGCTCAGATCTCAGAGCAGCAAATAAATCTCTCCCCAGTTGCTGGAAGAATTGGTGGCTGACAATTCCCAGCCGAATCTTTCCTTAGGATCTGCACTCAGCCAGTTCCTTCCCTGAGAACCACCCACGTCTAACAACTGGTCAACTGGTAGTAAAAGGATATAAAAGTCCAGTTCTCTTGGTTGGATTTGAAGCAGCCTTTAAGGGCTATCCCAGTGCCAAGGCTCCTTGTGGAATGAGCTGAAGCCTTTGTTGCAACTGTATTGAATTCACTTTCTCTCTCTGCTCAGCCTATGCCCTTCACTTCCCATGGGCATTAAATCACAAGTACTTCCCAGTAAACTTCCTGCATGGACATTCTCATTTCAGAGTCTATTCTGGGTGGGGGGCGGGGGCAGGGAACCTGACCTAAGAGATATCATGTATTTCTGAGTATTAAACCAATATAGTGTATAAAAAGTATAGTATTTAATAACAGCATGGGCCCTCAGTATTTGCTAGTTCCCTTCTCTTCCTCGTTGTTTTTGTCTTTCATTCATTCCTAAGAATACTTCAGCTACTGAACTGAGGCTTCTGATGTTAGGCAATGTTCCTCTCCCCACCTGGTCAAAACTTTTCACACACAAATAGGTAAACAATCCTTGGAAATTTATTCACCCTCTTAATGGGAGCTACCAAAAGTTTTAAGCAGGTAAGTGACATGATCATATTTCTGTTTTAGAAAGATTACTTTGGCCACAGTGCAGGAGAGATTCAGGTAAAAAAACTAGAGGCTGTGAGATGATTAGAAGAAATAACGGTCTCCACTAAAAAAGTGGCAATGAGTTGGGAGAGAAAGAAGTCCATTGGAGGCTTATTTTGTAGGTGGATTTGGTAAGGGTTGGTGACTGATCGGATGGGTGTACAGTGTGAAGGAGAGGGACCTATATACAGTGGCCTTTAGACTTACGGTATAGTCTCCAGGCATACAGCGATGTCCTTCTCTGAGATAGGAAATACAAGAGGTGGAGATAACTTTGAGACAAAATTGGGAGCAAAGGTATAAGATCAGCTTGTTGGCTTGGGATATGTTCAGCTGACATATTTATGGTACATCTAGTTGGAGATTTCCAAGGAATGTTTGAATATGTAGAGCTGAACTTCAGATGAAAAGTATAATCTGAAGAAAAGAACAATGGAAAAACACTAAAAGTCACCTCCCTAATTCCCTCATTTCACCCTCAGAAGCTGAGACTTAGAGGTTAACACCTCTGAGGGACTTGCCAGAGGCCACATGACCAGTTTTTGTGAAACAGTGACCAAAAATCAGTCTCTTGGGCTAGATTAGATCAGTGTACCTGCCCGCAGCTGACTTTCATTTTGCTCTATTTATATTTATGTTTCCCCTATCTAACAATGCTTGATATATAGTAGGTGTTAAAATGTTTTTGGAATGGACATACTAATTACAACTCTCCTCTCTACATCATTGCTGAAATTATATCTTAGCAGCATCTTGGAAATCATCAGACCCAGGCAAGTCCTATTTAGCCACCAAATTTGCATTCCCCCCCAGTCTCTTTCAACTGCTCTCTACTTCCCCTAAGAACAAAACCTCTGTTGTGCACGTTACACCCAAGGGCAGGCTTTGTGCTGAGTCCATAGACTTGAATAGGAAGATTAGTAAAAGCAAGAAGAATAAAAATAAAGTATTGTTTTTAGTGCACAGAACATGCAATCAATTCCCTCTTGTTTTACACTTGGAGAAGCTTAGACTAAGAGATGTTGTCTTGATTCAGTTGAATTAAATTCCTGAGACTGAGAGAGAGGAGGGAGCAGTATGAGACAGAAGGCAACTAAGACTTAGTGAGCATTTAATGTATGCCAGACACTATACTGTATGATTTACTGATGCTATCTCACTTAATCTTGATGAAAAATAATCCACTTAGGAAACTGAGGAAAACTGAGGAAACTGAGTCTAGAAAATTTGCTTTTCCTGAGGTCCTAAAACTGGTAATTGGTGGGTTTGAAACTCAAACCCAAACCTGGCTCCAAAGGTTAGTGCTCTTTCTCATATACCATGAAATCTTCCAAAGGCTTCCATTGTGGTTCCAGCTGTTAGTTATACAGCTTTAGATGGAAAATTTCCATCCCAGTGCTTTCTGTAGGTGCCAACAAGCATTTTAAAGTTGCAATCTTAGCAGGCCCTGTAATATTCAGTTATCTGTAGTTTGAGAGAATCCAAGAGACCCACGTGAGCATAAGAGGGTAATGGGTCAAGTCCATTGATTATCAGCAGATCCCAAAGGAAGGAGATGGCATCTTTGACTCAGCCTCGACTCTGCCGGTAATTTGTTACGTGGTCTTGAGCACGTCACTTCCCTCTCTTGGCCTTCAACACTGAAAAAATATCAAGAAATGCAATTTTTGTGGGTTACTCTGCTGATGATTTCCCAATATTTCCTGTAATAATCATCTCTATCACATAGGGAATGGAAAGAGGTGATGTATGAGGGAGGGAGAGAGTCTTATCCCTAAGATTTTGAGGCTTTGGAGAAGTAACAATTCGTTTGAATCTTGACAAATGAGTAGGAGTTTGTTAGGTAAAGTAGGAAGAGTGGGGAAATTCCAGGAGGTACAAAAGCTTCAGCAGAGGCCCTGGGTGAGTTTGAGGAACTGTGAGTAGTTTATGAAGGTTGCAGCATTTGCTGAAAAGGAGGAGCCAGACTGGAAATTAGGCAGGAGAAATCCACAGAAGCCAAGTCTTATAGGGATCAATAGTAGCCTTTAGGCCTTCTAAAGAGCCTATCAGTGAAAGATTCTATGCATGGAAATATCACAAATTTGTCTTTGTAAAAGAGCCTCCTGTTCTGTATTTCTGCCCTCTGCCAGAGAATGTCACAACATAGAAAGGATGTGCTCCTGTTGCCTAGGAACTTTAAGGCAGAAGCCTGTAGAGCCACAGACAACCTGTAGCCCCTACCCATCTGTTGTTCATGGAAGCTTTCTTCTCTTCTTGATTGATTCAACAGAAAAATAATAAGAGAACTGTAATCCACCACCTCACAAAGATGCAAAGTTAATCAATTGCATCTAATTGTGATAGGGGACTCAAGATGTGAAAATTTTAGCTTAAAGAAAAAGTTATTAAGCCTAGCAAGTAATGTGTATGTTAAAGCCTTTTGATTCAGAAACTGCAGATAAGGCCCATTCTGGCTCCTGGGAAACAGCCGGCCTCCTGGGGCCCTGGCTAGAGATTACCGCCTGAGGACTAGTTGAAGGCATCCAGGCCTTTGTATCAACCGAGGAGACAGACCTTCCCCCTCCCCTTGGGGACAGCACTGCCCAGAAAACAAATGCTGCATCTTTGCTCACCTAATCCTCCCTGAATTTTAAAGCCCTCACCGCACCTTGTTTGTCTTCCCCACCTCCCTTATAAAAATTCTGGCCAGGAAAGAGAAGGGAAGATGGTTTGTTAAGGTATGAAACCACCATCTCAGATCGCTGGCCATCTGGATAAAGCTTTCATAAAAGATTCAATCGCTGTCATTGCTTATTGGATTTGGTAGTGGCAGGCAGCCCGAATGCCGGTTACAATGGTTTTTGACAAACACCCCCAGGGAAAAGGCTTTCACATTGTGTGAATTGCAGTCATATCAAATAAAGACAGCCTTGCAAGAGGGGTCCTTCAAGGAATAACCATAAAAATCAAATGACTGTTCTCTGGGAATGTGGTTTTGAAGGAACTCCAAATCCTCTGTTTCTCCAGTGGCTTCACAGCGGTTGGTTTTCATCATGATTGTGGGTTACTTGTTCTAAAGGCAAGAGAGAGGATATAGAGTGGGATGGGACTAGGATGAGATAAAATGCAACAAAGCTAAATGTTCTTACTGGAATATAGGTAAACACTCCCTGAATTACTGTAAACCTTTTGTTAATTTAATTAATCCCTAGAACTCTGGAAAAGTTGATTCTGATTATTTGTTTTTAAAGTTTTCTCATTGTTTTTATGAATGAGAGAATTTTTGGAGGTCCTTACTCTGCCATTTTTGCCAACATCTACTGTGTGTATGTGCACATGCATGTGAAATTCTCTTCATCAGGTTAAGTGAATTCTCATCTACATTGATTAAAATCATTGTTATACATCTTTTACATTTTTATTCATTTATTGAAGTGATTGTTTGATTTCCCCATTTTAATGGCCAATGTAATTAATTACATAAATAAACTTTAAAAGTTAAACCACCTTTGCATTCCTGGGGTAAACTCTATGGTATATCTTATTACATTATTGAATTCAATTTGGTAATATTTTATTTAGAATTTCTATTTGCAAGTGAGGTTGGCCTATAATATAGGGAATTAAAAGAAGATAACCATCATTTGGACAACTGAACTCAAAGGACTGTGTCCATGTCATAATGATTTCTATGTGCAAGAGTCAACTATAATTTGTAGATGGTTTCTTTTGGGGAGTAGGTAAGTCCATTTGAAGTTACACATGGTAAATCATTTAGGATTAGAAATCGAATCAGGTTAAGAAACCTGGAAAAGAGTGCCTTAAACAAGACACATTTTCATTATTGTCTCAACTAGTTTGGTATGGTGATTTCTCAGATGTCTTTAGGATATGGTGATTCTATCATCCTTAGTTTGTGGCCTTTGTAATCATGGTCCAAATGGCTACTGATGCTCCACACACCCATTTTTTTTTTGTCCCAGGCAGCAAGATAAAGGAAAAAAATGGAAAATATCTTCCTATCCATTGCCAGAAATCTTACACAATTTCTGCTTATTAGCAATGGCTAAAACTTAACTGTAAAGGAGTTGGGAAATGCAGCCTTTAAATGAATTGCAACTGTCCAACTAGATATCAGGGTTTGTGAATCTGTGAAAAATGGAAGATAAATATTTATTGAATAAGCATTTAGGAGTCTTTGCCACCTAGAGAGTGGTTTAATCATACGAGGGACATCTTTGCAATCAGATGCATGGGATGAAGGTGAACGTGTGTGTGCTTGTGTGCACATGTGCTTGGCAGCCAAGGAGGATGAGGAGGACGTCTACCATTGTACGTGCTCATCTTCTTATCTCTGAGAAGAGTGTCACAATAGACTTTATCCTTTATATTTATCAAAAGTTAAAATAAGTTTCTTAATCTGAGGGCTAATTATAGAGGTATGTTTACTTTTAGAAATTTATCATGCACTTTCAGTACATATGTAATATTCCAATAAAGAAAGATAATGATAAAAAGTGATGTTGAGAAAAATACTAGATTTTAAGGTTTTGTCTCAAAATCTTCCCTAGTTTTTTCCACTTAGCCACAACACTTTGAGCCTATTTTCTCTCCTTTATATAGAAATATGTAATTGCTTAATATATAAGTATGTTTATATTTATCTTACTATCACAAAAAACACATAGTAAAAATGTATAAGTATATACATTTACCAGGATTATTTCTGAGGTCCATGGGTCTGTATCTAAAGCCATGCTATCACATTACATTAATTATCCCATATCTAGAAAAAAATAATTAAATAAAGGCAACTTAATACCTGGACTTATTCAAGGAGATGTTTCAAATTGTACAATTTGCTAACTCACCTCCTCATCCTGCAGAAAGTTCACATAGAACCACTTGAAACTTCCCTGGGAATTTTCAAACATCAGTAAGAACAATCTTTCACAACACAAATCTAGCCATACCCCTTCCCTGCTAAAAGTCCGTCAATGGCTTACCAGCGTCCTTAGGATAAAATTCCCAGGATCCTGCATTACATGGTCCCTGTGACCAGTGGTCTTGCCTTTTGCTATGTTTTCTCTAGCTTTCCCAGACCACTGGTCTTGGTCTTAATCTCAAGAGTGGCAAATTTTTTTCTTCTTTTCCTAAATTAGGGTATCCTGAATTCAGTTTTATGTCATTGGTGCTGGTGCAAGGCAGGAGGAGGTGGAAATGTACAATGTCTCTAGGTGCTAACCTAGGGATCTGTCCAATGATATCAACAACTATCTTTGACTTTACTTTGAAATTTATAAAAGGCTGGGCTGATTCTCCTCCTGCCTCACTGGAGTCTCCAGAGCCCACACAAAGGACTAGAGAGGGGTTACAGGTCTGTTTTAGAATAACTCTTACCTTTCAGTTTTTCTTAGAAAAAGAACCCCCAACTCTGCCATGAATGTATATAAAGCTCATTACTGCATTGTCTAGTAGACCTCAAAAGCCCAGGGAACTTTAGGAGGAAGAGGGGTTCCAGGAATTTACATGTGAAGCAGTGTCACAAGTCTGAAGAATAATTAAAGATGAGTTATATTGATGGGGTGGACCCTAACAATTTGCATATGAAATCTTGCTACCTTGATGCCAATGTTGTTTTTCTCTTGATTCTTCAAGTTACTCCCAAATCCTTCAGTGAAATTGTCCCCCACATTTTTGGTGTGGGGATCTTGCATGCAATCAGATGACACAGGAGACAGTTTCTGCCTTCCAATCCTTTGTCATGTTTTGCAAATACAAATGTCCTGGCTCTGCCCTGATGCTTATTGAAATTCTCCTTTGCTCAAAGTTGATTTTGGAGTCAATAAAGCTAAACTCTAGCCTAAAGGGTGAGAGAGGAAATGGGTCCACTTTACTCTAATTGAATCACCCTACTAGTGAAATTTGCAGCTGAATTTCTCACTGGTTTCTCTAAGACATAAGCAGGCCTCAGTCATATTAGAACAAAATATATTTTTCTCATTGATCTGATCCTGACCCTTATGAAATTAAAACCCCAGAGTTATTATGCTAAGGATTATTATTATTATATTCATTGAGAGCTTGTTTTATTTTTCAAGCACCATCCCTCAAGATGCCTCTCTATTTGCCATCTAGAAATGTGACAATAGCTTTCTTTAGGTACTTTTTTATTCACACTTCTCCAGCAACCAGGGGTGCTTCCCTCATCCTCCTTTCCTCTTTCTTGAAGGCTTCTCCCCACACTCTCCCTTCACATTTCATTTTTCAGTCTCTGATTCCAAAGGGAAGATCCTCAAAACTAGATCTGATGTTCCTAGTTTACATTTGCTTAGTCATCACTAGCTCTTTTATCTAGCATTTGTTATATTTGATGACACCTGTAGCATTGTCATGATTGAAATTAAATTATTAATTTTCCTTAGGGCAGTATTCCAGACAAGGATATCATCTGCATGAAGGTAAGAACTATGTCTGTCTTTCTCAGTGATAAATCTAGAATGACATTTAACTTATAGCAGTTGTTTACTAAATACATAAAAACAGTTTTTTTAATAGTCTGAACTTGGTTGGGAACTAATATTTTTCCCATACTCACATTAGGATTATGTCAATTCTGCCTTTCATCACTTGAGGGATATTTTAGGAAAATCCCTCAAGTTTCATTTTTATCACTTCTAGTAATTGAATGGTACAGTTTAAAGTAAAACTTCCCTTTAATCTCTTCCTGTCACTCCAGCTCAGGCTTGTCTCATGCTCCAAAAATCTATACCAAGGAGGAAGGTATGGTCTAATCTTTTTCTCCTCCTGTTTTACCGCATCTAGGTCCAGCTTTTCCAGTGATGTGGTACATGACAGAGAGGCCAAACTATTAGTCAGTTACCTGGTTGTTTCTGGTTTTCTCTGTTCCTCTAATACCAATCCACTGTGGATACCTTCTCTGACAGACATCTGAATATTGACTCATTCATGGAGCACAGGTGTTAGTGTTTGGGGGGCCACAGTAAGGTTGGTGGGAGTGGGAAGCTCTCCACTGAAGAGTGCTGATGTGGGAGATGTTCTCTGGCTTGGCATTTTCTGACCCTCCTCTCACTCAGCTCTCACTGATGATGTATCATGCATACTGGCTCCTTGAATCTGCCTACCTAGTAGCTGGGTGGCAAGACAACTGAAGACTAGCTACCATCTGCAGTGTCCTCTGTGGCAACCCCTACATCCTCGCCATACCAAACAGTGAGTATGCAGACTGCTCCTCATCTCATCCCAAAGCAATGGTTCTATTTTCTGGAAGATCAACAATTCTACTGCCCAACCAGGGAGAGAGACTTCACTTCTTTTGTCTTTCTTGAATCTTTCAAGTGGTGCTTTTGGAGCCCCTTTCATTTGGCATTATGGAAAGGGGACTTCATTCATGCAGAAGAGAGAAAAACCACAGGTCTCTCCCAGGCCCAACAATTTTGATCACAATGATATTCTCTCTCTCTAATCTATTTATACAGAATGGGGGTGAAGACTGCTAAAGTGATTGCCAGAGGAGCAAAATCAATTTGATCACCTCTTATTTAGCCTACGGGTGGTGCTATTCTTGACTTATTTATAGCTGTTTTTGGAGTGTGAAGTCTCTTTGTCTTAGCTCTATAAGTTTGAGGCACTGGGAAAAGTCTCATAGGGAATTTCATTACAGATATGTGTTGAGAGGATGAATCAATGTTTTTGCTATGCTGTCTGCTCCACAGGGAACCTCTGCTCAAGCTGGGCTCCCAGGCACCTGGGTCAGTGGGCTGGGAAGCAGTTACTGAGGGGACCATAGCTCCTATTACTTCCAATAAGGAAGTACAGAAACCAACCAAGGCACTAACTATCAGGCTGTGAGACCCTTGTTGGCAGATGTAACATCAGAGGCAGAACAAAACACAGCGAGGGCTCTGTAAAAGCAGGAGTGATGGAAGAAATATTGAATCAACAGGATGAGGTGGAACAGAGGGAAGGAAAAATAAGAGACAGGAAGATGATAGAAAATGAGGGTGACAAAAATTTGGGAAGAGAAAGGATGGTGGAAGAGAGAGGGGGGGAAAGACTGAGAGGCTTAGATCAAGGGGAAGAAACTGGGCAAAGGGACCATGGTAGAGCTTGCCCAGCTGGAGCACAGGGGCATGGGCACAGCTGCTGGTGAAAGAAAATAAGGATCTGTGGTTACCACTTTGCAACTGGTGTAGGTGGCTCTGGGCTAAATCTATTCCGTGTTCCACCATGCAGCCTTCTGAGAGGTGATGCAGAAAAGAGAGAAGGGGGTGAGGGGAGAGAAGAGCACACCTCTCTAGGTGCAGGGGCTGCCACTTTAACAAACGCACTAGCACAAGTTACTACAAGTGGTGGATCCTGTTATTCCTGGACAAGAAGTGAGAACAAAAGATGGAAACTTTCAAACAATGTTCTGGTCTCAGCAAGAGTTGTGTAGAATAACCACAATCAAGGAAGCCACTTTAAATTGAAACCACAATAAAGAATTTTGGAAACACTTCCTCTCCCAATACACAGTCTCATTCCTTAGAAGGGTGCTGTTGGGTAAAGAACATGGCACAGAGCTGGGCACATATATGGGCACCATGGATGTTAAGCAGGTCCTAGTACTGGGTCTCAGTTCCCAGCATGTCCAGCACTTGGTAAATATGGGTGGGGAATGAATGAACTCATTGATTTTAGATCCATGTCTAATTCCTGTGTTCCTCTACTTGGCCCCACACCAGGGCCCAGTACAGGCTTTTTCTTTGTGCAGAGTTGCCAATAAAGGCTGAATTATCTCAGTTTCTGGCCTTGTAAACCTTCTATGTGTCACCTGGTGCTACCTGTTAGAACAAGTCGGTCCCTGGCAGCACAGCCAATGTGCCTAGGGAACACAGAAACCTTTAAAAGGACCACTGGAAAATTTAACTTGAGAAGTGAATGAGTGTGATATCCAGGAGCTGAACAGGGTAGGAAGTGGATGAGAGAACCAAGTTCCATGGACAGGCCTAGAACCACAAAGCTTAATGGTCAGAACAGCATTGTGCCTGGAGACATCTTGCACCTTGCTGCTCAAACAATGATGTGTGAACAGCAGCAGTTACATCTACTGGTAATTCATTAGAACCACAGAATCTTGGTTCTCATCCCAGACCTACTGTCTTAGATTCTGCATTTTAACAAGACCGCTGGGTGATTTCCTGCACTTAAAGAGAAAGTTTGAGAGACATTGATCTAATCCAAGGCTTTAAGTTTTACCAAAACCCTCTACAGTAGAGCCAGCAGAGGGCAGTGCTGTAGGGCATCCAGAGCATGCTGGACAACTACATTGAAAAACTTGTCCTCGGACTTCATTCAGTTGATGATGAGAACTTTGGGCAAATGTTGGTATATCTTCCTTGCACAAAGACAAATGGCTTGAATTCGCAGAATCATCCCCTTAAGTTTTATATATAAGAGAACAAATGAGGGGCTTATAGTGGATGTTCAAGATTTTAGTGGGCAAGCGGGAGACCCAGGAGAGCCAATGCTGTAGTTCCAGTTGGAGTGTGAAGGCAGGAGAAACCAAATGTCCCAGCTTGAAGGCAGTCAGGCAGGAGGAGTTGCCCCACACTTTCAGGAGGGTGAGCCTTTTCTGTTCTGCTCAAGCCTACAACAGATTGGATGAGGGTAATCTGCTTTATTCAGTCTACTGATTTAAATGTTAACCTCACAGAGAAATGCCCTCACAGACATACCCAGAATAATGTTTGACCAAATGTTTGGGAATCTCCATGCTCTAGCAAAGTTGACACTTAATGTTAACTATCACAGCCCAGGAGGAAAATGAAAAGCTTGCACAGCATTTGCCTCTGCCACAGAGGACTGGATATGGGGAGGGATAGTTTGGTGTCAAAGGAGCCTACCCTTTAGTGACCCTCTTTAGTTAAAGGCCTATGGGGAGCCTCAGAGGAGAAAAACCTATGGCAAAAATTCCAACTATTATGTCAATGCTGGGCCAGACATAATACAGTGGGAGACTCTGGTGAGAATATTTAGTCGATTTAACGGTCTTATTGGATCCTCTGACACAGCTAGAACTTGAAGAGTTACTCACACAGCAACAATAATGAAAGAGGGGGAAGCTCTGCTTCCATGAAAGGCTTGGGAGGGACCCTTTTATGTGGTAAAGCTGTATACTCAGTTCTGGAGGAGTAAGCCTGACCCCATATTCCCAGGAAACCTGATTATGTTCCTCAGAGGAGCCAGAAGAAAGCAAACCACAAGGAAGGAGGATAGAACTTGGTGAAGGAGAAGTTTGGGAGTGTTGGATCACAAGGAGGTCTACCATAGGTATGGGAGCAAGACTCAGAGACAGCACAAATTAACTCTCCAGCCACACAGGAGCTGAAGGCTTATGGTTCCAGGCTCTCCCCCTACTTACCTTGATGTTCCAGTTTTTCCAGGCTGATGGAGCTGGCGTTGTCTGACAGAATTGGAGTAACCTCAGGAATCCACTTTGACAATAATATTAACTATTTATTTAAACATTGTATAGTATGATTGCATTTTTTAGATTTTATTTATTTATTTTTAGAGAGAGGGGAAAGGAGGGAGCAAGAGAGGAAGAGAAACATCAACGTATGGTTGCCTCTCACATGCCCCCTACTGGGGACCTGGCCTGCAACCCAGGCATGTGCCCTGATTGGGAATCAAACTGGCATCCCTTCAGTTCTCAGACCAGCACTTAATCCACTAAGCCACACCAGCCAGGGTTGATCACATTTTTTGATGGAAAAAATGCATGTGTATCTATATATCCATGTTGGAAAACAACTAGGGCATATAAAATAAAAAGTTAGCCATGGTTTTTATTTTTATTTTCATGCTTAGGAGTTTTACTTTTGCAATGTGATTTATAATATTTTTAATAGTTATTCTAAGTTGAGATTTAGAATGGCATGTCATAAAGAAAATCTTTCATATTTGAGAAAAGAGACTATCCCCACCCAGCATTTGTCTAAATAGCATATTATGACTATATTATGCATGAATTATTAATAATTTATTTCTTAATCTACAGATGTAAATATAACATTTCAACCTACAGTTATGGAAGGTCTACAAACCTGAATTGTGATATTCAACTTATTTTTTCTTTTACTTATTATTTATTTTTAATTGAATTTATTGGGATGATATCAGTTAATAAAATTATATAGGTTTAAGTGTACAATTCTATATTACATCATCTGTATATTGTATTGTGTGTTCACCACCCCCAGTCAAGTCTCTCATTTATCTCCTTTTACACTCTTCTCTCTCCCCTCCCCCATTTTTCTCTGAGGATCACCATACTGTAGTTGTGAATTTTAAAAGTTAATTTGAAAATCTTCATACATGCTTCAGCATACTTTATCCCATAGAGCCAGAGCTTCTTCCAGGTTAAGAGCATGGTTGCTGATAGAAGCAAAACCTTTCAGTCTTCAAGTTTCAGGATTAGGAAAGCTTGTTTCAGGTCAATAGGAGGCCAAGAATGGTGGATATCATGACCACTAGCCATGCTGCAATCCAAGCTACTCCAGAAGATCGTGCTGAAAGGCAAGAGAACCCCAAACACTTAGGTGTCTTCTTTACTACATCAATAAAGGGTGGGGGTATGGGCACTGTTATTGGAGTAGGAGAGTGTGTTTCCTCCCTGAATCCAGTCCTAGTGTGCCTGAGACATCCTCTTCCCAGACTGACTCAATCTCCCCAGATGTAAAGTGTAAAAAATGAAACCCCCTCTTAACTATCACTGGCTCAGGTGAGTCCTCAGCTTGCAGGTCACTTGTGGGCCTGGGAAAGAACCACTCTCCACTGGACATCGCTTACTTAGGACAAAGCTCCAGGTCTAAACAGATGACCATAAATGCTATGCACAGCTGACCCTGGGGAGGCAAGAACTTCTTCTCCTTCTTGTTTCTCCACCCCATTAACTATCTGTACCAACTAAAAGGGGATATAGGATGGGAGAGAATAAAAACGGAGGAGGAGAGGAGAGGAGACAGATGGAAAGAGAAGGGAGGAGGTACAAATAATGAGAAAAAGAATGAGTGATAAAATAGAAAGGGAGGTTAGGGATGCATTTGCAGGATAATTTGGACAGCTAAAAAGTGACAAGATAGGTAAAAAAAAATGGATGTATTATTGTTTTCATCCTTTCTGCAAATGAGCAATCCCCTTTATTTTATGAAGGACAGGGACTACATGTCTTTATTTTTCTGGATCTCGGGATATGGTTTTGATATGAAGGTGGTGCTAGAATTGCCCAGTCAACTTTTGGTCTCAAAGTCAGACACCAAACTTCATATTGAATCTGAGGTGACAGAAAAGCAGAAAATATGAGGTGACTACAAGAGACATGACCAGTTAATTGGGAAGAATAAAGAAGAGAATACAAGTTCCATAGTCTACCCTGTGTCCACAGAGGTATAGAAATCAGCATAGGTGGGAGAGTAGAATGGATCCAAGAGGACCATGAAAGAGCAATGTCCTTAGGGGCTATGGTCCTTGACAGGGCTTGACAGGGATCTCAGGGCATGACAGGGACCTCAAGTAAATGTTGCCATCACTGGTACGAGTTATTTGAGAAGGATATGTATACCAGGGCTCATAGATGTGACTTCAGGGGTGTGAAGAGTAAGAGACCTGAATGCTGGTTATAGTGATCCATATTTACTAATGGGGTCCCCAAACCTTTAGTGTCTCCCAAAGTGAAGGAAATGAGCATAATTTAGCTACCACTCGCTGAAAACCTGTCAAACACTGTACTGACTTATTTGCATTGTCTCATTCAATCCTTACAACAGCATGAGATAAAAACTATCATTTTGTCTGCTATTTAATAGGAAATGACTTAGAGACGCTAAGTAACTTGCTTAGCTAAAGAGTGACATTCCTAGAGTTAATCCCAGGTATCTGACTCCAAAACCTATGAACTTACTACTTGATCTAAGCTACCTCACTATAGGATCTGTGTGGGCTTGGTAGAGAGATAGGAGTGATGTTCAAGTGAGTGAGTAGATCCTCCCAGGAGACAGAGAAATGTGAAACATAATACCTAGAATTTGCTTGCCTAAATTCAGTAAGAAGCACACAGTTGGGGAGAGCAGAGTGTCTCTACCTTAGGATAGAGACACTCTGTTCACTACTGTGTGCTTCTGTTCACTACTTGTTGTTACTCATGCTCATCTCCTTGGCCTTTCTTTTGCTGATTTAGGCTGTCTACCAGAAACCCCTTGTTACACCTACTCAACAATATGTGGCCTGCTCTCCCACTTGTCCTTTTTCTGTCTGCTCATCATGATATCTCAAATTGTCCTACAATTACCCTGGCTGCAGACTCAAGGACCATGCATTGTTAGAGCAGGTGAGGAAAGGGGACTTCCTATGCAACCATCCTTTGCAGATGAGGACACCGAGCTCCACAAAGATAAACTGAGTTTACTGGGAGGTTTTAGCAGAGCCACAGGTAGAACCCAAGTCCCCCAGATACCTCTGCAGTTCTCCACCAAATTCTGTACCAGGAGGCTGAATAGGAACCTCACACCTTTCTTCATTTAAGAGAAAACTAATGACTCTGAACCCACAACAGCTCCCTTAGGAATATTTCTTACCTGGTGTACAGGCTGAAGTAAAGTTGACTGTGTCATTGTTACTGCTCACAGGGTTGCTGACTTGGCATGTGTAAAACTTGGAGTAGTCTTGTAGCTTAATGGAGATGTTAAGCACATCACTCTGGAGCTCTTTTGGGAAGGGTCCTGAGTCCCTATACCAGAAGTATTGGACAGATGTATTATCCGGGACTGCACATGACAGGATCAGAAAACAGCTGTTGTTCACTTCCTGTGTTTTCTCAATTTTTATGATGGGCTTAGGTACAGGATCTGAAGATGAGAAAGATGAAACAATGGATTTATGCATTTATGAAGCATTTATGCTGTCAGGTAAATTTAGCCAACAACATACAAAGGAAGCTAGGAGGGGACAAATGCTGTGGAAGTTGGAGTCGTAGAGAAGAAGCCCCTATAGAAGAAAGAGAAGAGCTTCTTCTTCTTGGGTTGAAGTGAAGCTGGATTCAGGAGGGGAAGCCATGCACCCAGAAATGAAATGGGTCTATGACCATCTGTGGTCCAGAAAGAACAGCAGAGTGCTGGCAGAGAGATCTTTGGACTGCTCAGGGCCCCTTCTCTAGCAATAGCCCTCAGTTGGCACCTTGGCCTGTCCATCCTTCAAAGACTTGGACTCAGCTTCAGCAACAGTCCAAGTTAAGACATACTGCTCTGCACATGGTGAAGCCCTTTTCTGGACCCTGGCAGAGCTACAAAAAAGAACCTCATGTAACCTGTCAGCAGTGACCAACAGCATTGTGCCTATTAACTTTTATATCTCAGTGCCTAGTACAGTACCTGCCACAGAGCAGGTATTCTATAAATATCTGATGAATGGATAGATGGATGGATGGGTAGATGGCTGGCTGGCTGGCTGGAGTAGTTATGAGATAGAAAGGACAAAACACTAGCTTTGGATTGAGACCAGCCTGGATCTTGGACTTGGCTCTGGTGGAGTGACATTAGGCAAGATAAGTGACATCTTAAATTTCTTTCTTATTTATGAAATGATATTGTCCCAAGAAGATGCTTTCTGTACACTGTCAGTGTTATATGTACCCTGAAGGTTACATCATTATCACTGCTGTTGATATGCTGCCAGACAGGAGGAAAGGTAATCCCAGTGTCTTCTTTATCTTTTGCTAGGGTCACTTTACTTGAAATCCTTTAGAGTTTTTTCATTCTGGTCAAGGGTAAACCATCTGCCATATCAGTGCAGTTCTAATGTCACAAGATTAAAATGTGGCATAGAATTAACCAGATCAGATCTTGCCTCTGTGTTATATGTGGGTAGATGGTCAAAGGGAACTCTACCAAGCTGATGTCCTGAACTCTAGACTCATCTTCTCTGTGCAACCCTCTTAGATGCTCAGCTTACCCTGTATGCTTTAACTAAGCAATTTTTATACCTTTTTTTTTTTGCCATTTCATATGGACTAGCTTCATGGCTTATAAACCTTCCATATTTCTCATGGTGAGCAGCACAACACTGAGCACTTGTGGATGGGATTTACTGAATCAGTTGGGGTAGTCTGATTCTAAAATGCCTTCTATGAGCTGTCTAAAATTCCTGGGTTGGACTAAAGGATGTTTGTTTTTCTAAACATATCCTGAGTGTATTATCTTCAGGCAGATGTGCTGAAGCCAACTAGCTTGTGGGTTTTAACATATTCAGAACTTTTGCAAGCTGGTTGTGAAACCATTAGTAACTTACACAATGATAGATAGCAAATGGAAGTACCTGACACAGCAATATAAAGTCCCCAGCAATGGTGGTCACTAAAGCCCAAGGAGGCTCCCCTGCTGCAGTTCAGAAATGAGGGAAAGGAAGAGATCAGGGAAAGAACAGGCAGATGCATGCTTTCTTACCATCCCTCTCCACTAATTCAAGATTTCACACAAAGCTTTGGTTCCTATCAGTAAAGATGGAGTTACATTCATTTGTTTCCTATTAGACAATCTTGTGGCTATTTTGACATAAGGTTCTTGCATGACAGTTCTTGAGTGACTTGGATATACATTCATGTTCCCTTTCTTGGTCTTCTGACCCTATCTTCAAAGTGGAAGGCCTCCTCATTAACTCTAAGATTAAAGATTAAAACATGCTTGATCCATTTACATACAGCAATCTAAGTGTTTGGCATTAATCACATATCAAGGAATGATGTTGATTCAGGAGCTTGGGAACAAGGAATGGAGTAGTCTTAGCTTCTCCAGGCATTTTGTATACATCATTTAAGAACTGGGGGAGACAGCCCACAAATTAAATGTGGGGGTAAGCTTCTTTTATAAACAGTGTATAGAAAAAGAGATAGGGTAGGAGAGAAGTCTTTAGGACAGAAGATCTGCTCCAAAAGATGAAATAAGAGAAGGAGAAACAAACAAGCAAAAAAAAGGATGGTTTAATACTCCATGTCAAGAAAAGGGGTCTCCAAGATTATGTTTTGGATCATTTTGCCTGGTACAAAAATCTTTTGTCAAAGATGGTTTAGCTACTTTTCTCAATATAAAAAGAAGGTTTTAAACAATAAAACCCCAAAAGAACATGGAGACAGACCAACATATTATATTTACACAAACTAGACCACCTAACAATCACTAAGTTATGCAAATACAATAACTAGAGAGTGGCATCATTTGGGGAAGACAAGAACCTAGGATCAGAAACACATCACCCAATGTGTGCTATTGCATTTGCCCCCTTTCAGTACAGTTTGTGGTGATCTCACAGCACACAAACAACT
This sequence comes from Anoura caudifer, assembly GCA_004027475.1. Classification (NCBI taxonomy): domain Eukaryota; kingdom Metazoa; phylum Chordata; class Mammalia; order Chiroptera; family Phyllostomidae; genus Anoura; species Anoura caudifer. The sequence goes on along the minus strand of PVKU01007560.1, from coordinate 3,179 downwards.
CCCTCCACCCCCCCCACCCCCACCCCCACCTTCTCCTTTAGCTACCACAACACTCTGCTGTAGAAAGGAAGAACACTGGCTCAGGGCACCAAAAAGAAGCTATTGCTTATGATCTCTCTGGAAGCCAAGGAAGAAAAGCCCAGAATTTTTAAAGGTTAAACAATTTACTCCTTGATTTATATATCCATCCCAGGGCAGCTCAAGGTGGGTACAGAGGTATTTTTCTTAAAACCTATCTTTATCAACTCATGTTTTTTTTACAAATACACACACATACACCTTGTTGTGCATGGTAGGCCTAATCTACCAGTGAGGGATGGATCTGGCGTGTAAAGCAAGTCCTAAACCCTGGGTTTAGAGGCCTGGAACAGGAATCTTTTATTACACACATGTATACAACCTTCACTTAATATTGGATTCCCCTCCACGCCTTTTACCTGGCCCAGCCTGCCCAAACCTCTGCACCACCTATTCCTTTTCAGACCAATTTCCAACCTTTCAGTAGGACATCAAGTAACAGGGCCATCCAGTTAAAATTTAATCTTCCATTAAACTTTGAAGGCAAAGGTGTTTCAAGAGGACACTATGGAAATAAGAAAGCTCTAATTAGCAGAAATTAGGTAATTCAATAGGCTCTGCACTCCAAATAGTTGTTCTCCATGTTGATAAAACAATAAAAAAAATATTGCTGTGTAGACAAGAACTGTTGTCTACTTATCCTTGAGGACACATGTACCTGAGAACACACTACAAGAATGAGAACCTTAGATTAAAATAAACAAAAGGAAATTTCCAGTCAAGATAGAGGCATAGGTAAACATGGCTTGACTCCTCACACAACCACAGCAAAAATTACAACTAAACAAAAAACAACTATCACCCAGTCATCAGAAAACTGAGCTATATAGAAATCTGACAACTAAGGAATTAAAGGAGTCACATGCTTTCAGACAAGGAGGAGGGTCAGAGACATGGAATGGGTGGTCACACACACACATACGTTGTGGATAAAAATTGAGGGGAATATTTCAGGAGTAAGTGATCCCAGCCCCACACCAGGTCCCCCAGCATAGGGTTCCAGTGCTAGGAAGATAAGTCCTCATGGACTTATGGCTGTAAAAACCAGTGGGGTGGGGTGGTGGAAGAAACAGAAGAATTATCTGGCATCTCTTACTTAAAGGGTCCACAATGGACTTAGGCAGACTCACTCCCTCTGGGGTCCAGCACTGAGGCAGCAGCTCAAGGGGAACCAGTGGCATACTGGGAGAGACTGAGGTGTATGGTGTCAGGGCTAGTGCCAGGGAACAGCTTCCTTCCAGATAAAACTCCAGAGGCCAGACAGCAGCCATTGTCCCTTTTCTGGGTCCTCCTCCACACAGACCCATGAAGCAGCAACACCATATCTGAGATTCCATCAACCTAGTTCACATGGGTGGCTCTGTTCAAGGCTCCACCCCATCCAACTTAAGGGTGCACTTTTCTACATTAGGCCATGCTACTAAGACAGAGAGTCAAAGCAGCTCTCCCTAATACACAGAAACAAACACAGAGGAGGCTGCCAAAATGAGAAGACAAAGAAACATGGCCCAAATGAAAGAACAGAACAAAACTCTAGAAAAAGAACTAAACAAAATGGACATAAGCAACCTATTAGCTGAAATTAAAAAGAGTGGTTATTAGGATGTTCGAGAAACTCACTGGGTACTTCAACAGCATAAAAAAGACCCAGGCAGAAATAAAGGTTACACTAAGTTAAATAAAGACAAGTTTACATGAAATCAACAGTGGAGGGGATGAAACCAAGAATCAAATCAATGATTTGAACACAAGGAAGAAAAAAACAATTCAATCAGAACAGCAAGAAGAAAAAATATTTTTTTTTTTAAAAAGTAAGGATAGGGTAAGGAGCCTCTGGGACAACTTCAAACATACCAACAATTGAATCATAGGAGCACTGGAAGGGGAAGAGAAAGAGCAAGAAATTAGAAACTTATGTGCATTCCTGGACAAGATGGAGGCATAGGTTGACACACTGTGTGCCTCCTTGCACAACCAAGAGAAGGACAACAACAAATTAAAAAAAAAAACAGAACTAATAGAAAATTGAACTGTAGGGAAGTCAGACAAACAAGGAGTTAAAGAAGAAACATTCATCCAGACCTGTAGGAGGGGTGGAGACAGGCAACCAGGTGGAGAGGACTCATGACAAGGCAGTGGCTGGAGGACCAGATGGTCCCACATTTGCACTCAGGTACACCAGGAGGAACAACTGGGGAGCAAGAGAGACTGTGCAACCCAGGGTTTCAGCACAGGGAGATAAAGCTTCAAAACCTCTGAATGAAAAGACCTGTGGGGGTTGAGGCAAGGGGAGAAACTACAAGCCTCACAGGAGAGTTCGTTGTAGAGACCCACAGGTCTAAGCTATCATTTAGAATGGAAGGGCAGGTATAGTGCTTCCCAGATAAGTTCAAGTTAAAGGAGTTCATTATCACCAAGACCTTATTATAGGAAATGTTGAAGAGACTTATCTAAGAAAAAGAAGATCAAAACTATGAATAGTAAAATGACAATAAACTCATAACTATCAAAAACTGAACCTAAAACAAAAACAAACTAAGCAAACAACTAGAACAGGAACAAAATCACAGAAATGGAGATCACATGGAGGGTTATCAGCAAGGAAGGGGAGGGAAGAAAATGTACAGGGAATAAGTAGCATAAATGCTTGGTTCAAAATGGACGGGGGAAGGTTAAGAATAGTATAGGAAAAGTAGAAGCCAAAGAATTTATATGTATGACCCATGGACATTAACTAAGGTGGGGATTGGGGGAATGCAAGTGGGAGGGGGTGTGCAGGATGGAGAGGAATAAAGGGGGGGAATGGGACAACTGTAATAGCAGAATCAATAAAATATATTTAAAAATAAAAAAATATGTACAAGAAAAAACTTATGTGAAAAAATAATGAAAGCAAACTTCCGGACTTCCGGCCAAGATGGAGGCATAGGCAGACGCACTGTGCCTCTTCTCACAACCAAATTAAGGACAACAAAGATTTAGAAACAAGAAAACAACCAGAACTCAGAAAATCAAACTGTTTGGAAGTCCAACAACGATTCATCCAGACCGGTAAGAGGGGCGGAGTCGCGGCAGGAAAAAGCGGAGGTGCGGACGGGCAC
>PVKU01007559.1:0-85756 GCA_004027475.1 Anoura caudifer | reverse complement strand
AGAAGTCAATCTAAGGGTTCCCTGTGTGAGTTCCAGCAAAGCAGACTTAAAGATCATAGGTGATCCAGGCTGCTCTTGGTGTGTTTATGCAAACGAACAGTCAAAATTAAAAGCAGGACCCAAAGTAGTCCCTGTAATAACAATGAGGGTGATTTTAAGGAGAAAAATTGTGATTTAAGGAAAATCACAAAGCTCAGTAGCAGACATCAGAATGGCGCAGCTAACTGTCTTAGAAGATTGTTTTCATTTGAAAGTTGAAACTGGGTCTGTAATGTCACCAAGGATGTACAATTACAGGCAGGAAGGACCTTGCAACTGAGTATCTTCCCAAAGAACCATCTCACAGCCACAGAGACTGTTTTGGGGATTGTTGTATGAATTAACCTGTGTGTTCTTCTGTTTTCATAGGGCGTATGCCTATGACCTCATTACCTGGGTGATTGGTTGCAATATAGGCCTCACTTGAGAAGCCCATTTTCATCGTCGCCCCATGAGGCTCAATGGTTTGACTGAACTAAATGGCTGGGTTGGTGAAGGGTTGGGGCAGTCTGTGGGCTTCACTTTCGAACTAATTTGCCCTTTTCTGTCTTGATGACCTGGACAGCAAGGGCCCAGATATCTGAAAGGAGGGAAATCCCAATGTAGTTCCCTCAGCCCCAGTGAAGTATACTGGGCCACCAGAGTTTTGGATAGGTGTAACATGCCTCATATACCTTCCTCCAGATAAGCCATTTCTTTACCTAAGACCCTGTCTTGGTCATTTAGTGGTTATGATTTAATTGGGCTTCCAATTCTCTTTTCAAATCTATCCCCTCCAGAATATGACCTGACCAGAATGCCAACTGTCCGGTAATGCCAGCCTTTGGACACCAAGCCTGCGACTTCCTGGTGACCGCCAACTGGCCAGGATTCTGTAAGGTCCTTCCCCTTACAGAAAGGACTCCTTCTGTGCTGCACCCCTCCCTTTCAGGGCACCCCTGACCCAAGGGTAGGTAGGACGATGTCCATGTCCAGCCAGAAAGTAGTTACAAGAAGATGAGACCTTCGTCCGTTGTCCTTTATATGATTATAAAGTTTGCCAGAGGGAGGGGATTCCATGCAGTTTCACCAGAGTACAGGCCCCCACAGCTTTGGTAGAAAAAAAAATCCACAAACTCCAGGATATCCAGAACAAGATTAAGAACCAGGACCAACCTTGGGCATCCACCCCTTGGTAGCAATCTATCATGTATTCACTTTTAGCCCTAGTAATAGGCCCTTTATTATTATTGTTCCTAGCTATTACAGTTGGTCCATGCCTGCTTCGGACTTTAGTCCAACAGATAGAGACTACAGTTACTAGAAAGGCAACAGCAAAAATCCTTTCTCTCCAGAGACACCACTATAGTAGACTACCCCAAGTAGATAGTAACCCCGGATTTAGCTGTTGATACTGAGAGCAATAATATGTCTCAGCATCAAAAGGGGGGAATGATGTAGAAAATTAACCTAGAGCTCAGCATGAGCCCATTTCCTGCCCCCATTAGGCAGACTAGCCTGTGCGAAACTAGCAAGCCATATAAGGAATTTGAACTAACTTCCACATTCCGCTTCTGTACCTTGCTTTGTGCCACGTAACCCGGAAGAAGGAGAGTATATAAGCCCCTGAATCCTTTGTTTGGGGCTCAGAATTTGGAGACTGTACTCCTCTGGGCCCGTGCACGTTAATAAAGGATCGTGCTCCTGAATCCCTCCGGTGTTTGGTCATTTCATTTCTCTGTAACAACAGTATTTGATTTCATTGATCTGGGTGATGGTTACTGGATATTTTTGTATAATATTTGTCAAACTGCACACTTAAGAGATGTATATTCTATGTGCATATTGCACATTAAAAAGTGAAGACAGAAAAAGGTCTGAGCCTAAGGAGGCCATCAGGGTGGGGAAATGGTATTTCACAAAGATAAGAGTACTGGCCTCTTTTATGCCCTCTAATTATGCAAGTGCTACTAGGATGCTGAGAGGAAGTGGATTCTTTCCAAGAACTACAAAAAGCATTCTCGTCTCCTTTAGATTCTGGAGCTCCTGGGCAGGAAGGTCCATGTCCTGGTGTTCCAGAGCAACAGAAGTTCTGTTATTGTCCTCTGCCTTATGGAAAGATGTCTCTCAAAGCCAGAGATTTGTGAAAAGGAAAGGAAATGTTTATTTAATGCTATACAGAGTTAGAGTAGCGACTTAACATCTTCATTAAATTATCAAAGTCCTTTAGGATACCCACAGATGCCCACAGTGCTTCCTATCTCCCTCTGCCCTAATTCAGGGTACCGTAATTGCAAGGAAGAGAAGCACACGTCCGGGATCCAGGCTCTTGACACCGTCAGCTGTGTTGTTGTCCAGGCAGGATCTCTAATTAATCCAAAGCCATGTGGCACCTTCTCATGGCCTACTGGCAAGAGTTCTTTCACCCTTCTTCCAGGCAAAGTCTCTCTTGTTCTCAGGCCATGCAGCCAAAGGGAGCACCCCAAAGCCGAGTGGTCCTTCTTCTACCAAAGCTGTGGGGAAGGGGTCCCCACTCTGGCAAATCCACATGGCTCTCCAAAGCTGCAGGGGTCTGTACTCTGGTGAAACCACGTGGAATCTCCTCCCCCTGGCAAAGCTGCAAGAGGGTCTCCACTCGGGCAAAGCCAAGTAGCAATTCTCTGCTAAAGCCACATGGTGATTTTTCCTCACAGGGCTGTGAAGGTCTTAACTCTCGTGAAAGCATGTGGATTCTCCCTCAATGGCTGCCGCATCTCCATTTAAATCCCGGTGCCAAATCTCTTCTGTAACCCCATTTCCGACTTCTCCTACAATCAGTTACACCTGCCAGCATTTCCATATATTCCAAGTTTTTTTGGGATGCCATCATGAGTCTGGGCAGGTGTGTCCCATTTTCTGGAGCCAATCTTCTCCAAGCTCCCACACAGGAGCTTTAACCTGGGGTTCCTCCCCCAGTCACATCTTGGGGGGAGTCCTTTCCATCTCCCTGGCTCAGAGCGTGGCAGCAGCTATTTAACACACCTAAGCTACCACCCAAAGGCTATAGATATGTTAAATGACCATGCCATGGGTTAGCAGCTCTGCATGTCCCTGCTCCATGTGTCCCTTCCCCCAACTCATAACTGTGGGGGAAGGGGTGAGGACATCTTATATGTCCCTCTAATATTTTCTGGACACCCTGAGTTCTGGGCCCCATTCCAAATCCCTATTTGGGGAGCCCCCCTCCTGGCTGCACCCTGCATCACTGGGAGACAGCCCTTTTGAATTATGGACAAAATGCTTTTGGCTGCAGTCCTGGAGGCATCTCTGTAACCACCAGACTGTACTGTCTCCAGGCAGAAAGAGAGAGAACAGAGAGGGAAGCACAGAGAGGAGGTTGTAGGCTCAGAAATGTGGCCAGTATGAGGGGGACAAGACTGTGACCAGGAGAGGGTGGCAGTACACTGATCTCTCAGGTCTCTCTTGACTGGTGGGAGAGCGAGGCTGGCCCTGGCCCCCCATGGCAATCTGGGCTCTGGCAGGCAGGCCAAGGCAGCAGCTGGAGGCACTGACTGAGCCTCTCCCTGGAGCCAACTCCAAGTTTCCGGGCCTCCGTGTCCCATTTGCAGCAGGACAAAGCTCACTGTCCTCTCCTCTTCTGGGAGGGCAGCCACCGTCAGAACTGCAGCCAGGACAGCAGGACACTCTTGCCACAGAAATTAGATGCTCTAACACATCATGATCTTAGATCCAATTGTGACTCTATCCTGGAAAACTGCGGGTGGAGTGCTCTCTGTGGGAGGAACGGTGAGGTTTGGGGTGATGGCCAGGGCTCCTGGCTTCAAAGATTCCAGGCTTGTGACAATTGGTGGCTCTGTGCAACCTCTCTATTTTAAGTTAATAAAATTTTTGAGCAAGTAATACGTTTACCTATTTCAAGAATCAAAATGATTTTTTCTAACGTTTATTCTAAAAACTAACTCTTCCACCCCTGTGTATCCTGTTCTCTTGCACCCCCTGTAGACACTTTTATGAGCTCTCTCAGTTTATGTTACATGTTTATGCCAATAGGAAATGAAATGTAAGTAAATAGAATATATAATCTATTTCATGCCTTTCTCGTTGTTCTGTGCCTTGCTTTTTAAAAAATGTAACAATATGCCCTGACTGGTGTGGCTCAGTGGATTGAGTGCCAGCCTGTGAACCAAAGGGTCACTGGTTCAATTCCTGGTCAGGGCACATGCCGGGGTTGCAGGCCAGGTCCCCAGTAAGGGTGGTGTGAAAGGTAACCACCCATTGATGTTTCTCTTCCTCTCTTTGTCCTTCCCTTCCCCTTTCTAAAATAAATAAATAAATAAATAAAATCTTTTAAAAAACTAATTAAAATGTAACAATATGTCCTAGAGATCTTTCACTCTTTGTGCATAGAGAGCCTCTTTGTTCTTTTGACAGCTGCACTGTGCCCCCCCGTGTCTTTTAAACCAGGACACTGAGGATAGGCACTTGGCTTATATGTGTGCCATTTTGCACCAATGCAGGTGTATCTATAGTAATCTCTCCTGTTTCTGTCACCCAGATCTAATTCCCTCCTGATCCTCTAGGCCCACAGTGGCTACATCCCAGCTTCAGAGACCTGGAGAGTTGCCGGGGTTGCATGTCATGTTGTCCTGACCTCCTGATTTTTTTACCCTCTCAGCCTCCACCTGAAGGAGACCACAGTTTAGGGAAGATTTGACAGGGCCTGATCTTCGTGGGAGAGCCCCTCAGATGGGATCCAGTGTGATTCTTTGTTTCTAGAAGACCAAGCCACAGAAGGCTCAGATTGGCTCCTCCAGTCCTATTCACCCCCTCAGAAGCCATGAGTGTTTTCAGAGAGCCTTGGGCAGTTAGGTCCACAGGACATTGTGAGACATCAGTCCCATGCATTGCCCCTGAGACCCTGGGGACATGGGTCTAATGTAGGAGTTGGGGTATGTGTTATAGGCCCAGGCCAATATGGAGAGATACATACTAAAGGGACCCAGGAGGTGGATATGCCCATAGTACTGGCTAGCTTGCAGCCTCTCTAGGCACAGAGGAGTGAGGCAGAGTGCCACCCAGCCTGAGCAAGGATTGGAGTGGGGATAAAATGACTTCTGTCTCCCAGGCCAGATCTGAGAATGGAGCTGGGCTTTCTGTCTTGATCTCAGAACAGGCTGCCAGCATCAGTGGGGCTAAGCACCTGGCCTTTTCTAATGGCTTCTGGAAGGTCCATGGCTCAAGGAATAGCATCAGAGAAGCCCAGAGCTCACCAAAGGGCTTATCCCATGAGGCATGAGATGAAGCTAGGAGACCTGTGCCAACAGGAAGCAGATGAAAAGAATTTGGAGGACATATCATCTCAGATTACTGATGACCATGGGAAATAGAACACCACTCCCTGTCTGTGCCTTACTTTAAACCCAAGACTGAGAAGTTTGTCCCAGCTTCATGGTGAGGCCAGGACCCTAGACCCATGTCTGAGACCAAGACTCCTGATTCACATGTAGGGTCAAGACCTCAGCCCACGTGCGAGGCCAACACTCCTAGTACATGTGAGAGGCCAGGCCCCCTAATCCACATGATTAGGCCAGGACCCCTAATCCACATGCGTCCATGTGAGAAGTTAATACCCCAGGCAGGTCAGTGAGCATTATGTTCCCAACATGTACTTGTGACCTGAGTATGAAGCCCATTTTCTAATTGCGTTGAAATCCAGGTCCTAGACATGTGGTTGAAGCTGCCTGTGAGATTCTGTTCGTTATGTCAACATTAAATAAATGTTTATCAAGCCCTGTGGTATATCATGCTATTATTCTTCAGCATCCATGGTAAGGCTATACCTTCATGCCCTGTTGACTCCATCTTAAGTAGTAAGGTGTGAACAGTAGCAGAAACTTTAAGTGCCATCATGTAGCTGAACTATTGTGTTTTTTTCCCCCCTTTTCATCAAATTGGCATGGCCTGGTAGGGGCTGCTGCTTCAGCCTTGATTCTGGATGAAGGTGACTTGAAACAGAGATACAGCTAACCTGATACAGACATAAATATGAGTGAAAAATAAATCTTTGCTGTTCTAAGTCACTAGGATTAGAGATCATTTGTCATTGCAGTGTAACAGCTTCTTCAGCTGACAATACAAGTGTGTACCTTGTGCTGAGCAATGTGTTCTAAGAGAAAAATATAGCAGTGAACTGGCTCAGGGAAATGTGTGGACTTGAGGAATAAATTCCTTCCCCACTCCCACCCTCACCCCCACCCCCAGAGAAGATTGGAGAAAGCAGATTTAGGGAAAAGATCAAGAGTCCTGTTTTCAATATACTAACACTGAGGTGTTTATAAGATATCCATCCAAATGGAATTGTCAAGTATGTGGCTAGATGTAGAAATCTGCAGTTTAAAACAGAGATTTGGGTTACAAACTTGGGCCTCATTGCAACCTAGATTGCCAATAAGGAGCTAGGCACAATGGAAAAAAGCAGATAGCTCACATAGCCTGGGAGAACATAAGCATTTTGGAAACCCACACAAATATTGGTAGAGGTACAAGGGAAAGGGCAGGAGTAGTATTGATGTAGTTCATGGAATATAGAGCCACACTGTTTGTTTTTCAAATTAATAAAAGAAGACCCCCCTGATAACTGGAGGACTTGGGGATGTCCAGGCTCAAGACATTTAGGGTCACGTACCACATTCTTTAGAGCACTGTTTCCAAAATTGGGTCTGCATATCACTGGTGGTACACAGGCTGGTGTTAGGGGAGCTTATATTATATTAGTTATTTTATAGCTGTGCTATTTGCTTAAGGGACCTTCTATTTACAGCACCTGATACTGGCTTTTAATTTTAGTTATACACATATTTTCAAAAAGATACTTAAATGAAGATATAATTTGATTTAAAGAAAATTTTAATAATTGTACATATGGTATACAAATATGCCACCCAAACCAAGTGATTCAAGTTGGAGAAACAATGCCTTAAAGGTAAATCATGTGACAAATGAGAAAAAGGGGATTCAGTGAAGTTGGCTGAGATTTCCCAGCTAGACAGTGGTGCAGCTGGGATAGAAGGTAAGTCTGGAATGATGGTCATCCCTCTCTGACGCCAGGAGGGGAAGGACTGGGCTTAACACTGGGGCCTTCCTGACCCCTGCCAGTGGCCAGCAATTCTCAGCTTTCACAGCTCTGTTGGCCTCAAGTCCCAGAGAGTTGGGCAGGGCAGCCCTTAGAATCTCTATCAGCCAGTTAATTTTCCAGTGTGGCAAACAAGCACTTTGGCCTCTCTTGAAAATTCTTCCAGCCTAACTGACTTTAATAATGAATGAAGGGTCAATTGCATGCTTGGAGCTCTCTAGGTGTGCTTAAAAATCAGACCTGCAAGTGGGAAAACATGTAATAAAAATTTTGAAACACAATTTGGGAAATATTATGATTAGAACGAGAATTGTATGGAAATAAAACCATGGCCAAATGTTCAAATTGTTTTTTTTTTTTTTTTTTTTTTTTTGTCAAAATGCTGGATGACAAAATTGTGTGAGGAATAAGACCTGACTAAGATTTTAAGAAATCGGATGCCTTCCAAGGCCTCTCTACATGTTAGACTCTGCACTTGGGGGTGGGGAAGTACAGGAAGGGAAGGATGGGGGTAGATAGGGGTAACCTGACCCAGTAGAGAAACTCCGGTTGGTGAAAAAACACCTGAATTCTCCATGTGGTCTGGAGTCATGGCAAGTCATGGAAAGGTTCTCCTTTCCATGAGCACAGCTGACCCTCCCACATCCTTTTCCTCTCTGGGTGTCCAGCCCAGATCTGGACCAATAACTCCCAAGGAAGAGGCAGGTAGTCTTCAGAACTGAGCTCTCGACATAGTGCTTTGCAAGTGCTTCTGACAACCCCTTCCTCTGGAAATATATCCTTTGATAAACAATTGCATTCATAAGTACCATGGAATAAACACCCCAGGATTCTTAACCTTTGGGGGTGAGATTCTAACTAAAGCTACAAATCCTCTCTCTGAGATAAAATCTCACTTGTAAGCAATACAGACAAATTCCTGTGTAGTGGTTACTTATTCTGTGAATCTTGTCTCTGAGACTGAAGTTGAGAAGAGCCTATCTTTTAGAAGTGTGCATGACAAAGGCAGGGAAGAGATGGGTGAGACAAAGGTAAAAGAAGGATTTTTAGCATGAAGGAGACCTAAGCAATAATCAGTGGAGGGTGGTAAGGTGGAGAAAGAGTAAATAATGATGAAAGGATCCCCCCATGCTCCACCCCCCACCAGGCATCTGAAAGAACAGGATCCAGAGTCCAGGGAACTAGGGAACACCAGACAGGTGAAGGACACTCTACTCTGAAACTAAAGGGAAGGTGAGGAAGATGGAGCAGGTGGGGTTTGCTGGCACTGTCAGCCTCATGTATATATGACCCTTACAGATGCAGGTTTGTAGGATAAGTATCAGAGTGTAGGGAATCATTCCTTCCACAAGCATTTACTGAGCCTCCACTGTATGTCAGGTATTGTAGGATGTGCTCTCATGGAGTGTGTACAGGGCAAATAAATGAATAAAATTACATTAATAAATATGACAATTTCAGACACTGCTCAGGGCTAGAAGGAACTATTTGGGGGTAGGAAAGGAGACAATGGAAAGCACTTGCAGTCAGTACTTGAATGAAGAGAAAGAGCCAGCTAAATAGGAGACACCAGAGGGGAGACAGTGAGTGTATAGGCCTTGAGAGGTGTCTCACTCTAGACACTGTGAGCCTGCCTCACTGTGTAGTTCCTCACTGCCCATCTCAGACAGTTCTTGGTAACAGCAATAGTGACTGAATAAATTAGGAATGGATAATGTGTGCACCATACCCTCTCCATCTGGATTTGCCCTGATCTCCTTTACCCCATGTACCCATTTGCTTACTCTGGAGCTTGCTATGCACACTTCTGCCCCAGAACCTATGCTCAGAACACCCTTCCCCAAGTATAACTTTCCCCCAGCTATGCCCTTCCCCAGGTGTATCTTTCCCCCAGATGTAGTTTTCCACAGGTGTACCTTTCCTCCAAGTGTGTTCTTCTTACAGATGAGCCCTTCCCCTAGGTGTCCCCATCCCCAGGGGGCACATGGCTCCCTCAACTTTTTAGGACTCTGCTCAGCCACCACTCTATTACGAAGATTCTTCCACCACCCTGCCTAATGTCCAACCTCCCTATTTTTCCTGTTCTCCACTTTCTTTTTTTAAATATATTTCCTTGATTATGCTATTACAGTTGTCCCAGTTTTTCCCCTATTGTCCCCCTCCACCTGGTACCCCCCATTCCCTCTAGCAATCCCCCCTTAGTTCATGTCTATGGGTCAGGCATATAAGTTCCTTGGCTACTCTATTTCTTGTACTCTTCTTAATATCCCCCTGTCTAGTTTGTACCTACCAATTTAAATTTCTTAATCCCTGCATCTTTCCCCCCTCATTCCCTGTTCCTCTTCCTAACTGATAACCCTCCAAATGATCTCCATATCTGTGATTCTGTTTCTGTTCTGCTTGCTTGCTTAGTTCGTTTTTTAGATTCAATTGTTGATAGTTGTGAATTTATTGCTATTTTAATGTTCATAGTTTTGATCTTCTTCTTTTTCTTAAATAAGTCTCTTTAACATTTCGTATAATAATGGCTTGGTGATAATGAACTCCTATGGCTTTATCTTGTCTGGGAAGCACTTTATCTACCCTTTGATTCTAAATGTTTGCTTTGCTGGGTAGAATAATCTAGGTTGCAGGTCCTTGCTTTTCATCACTTTGAATACTTTGAAAAGAAACTTAGCCTGCAAAGTTTCTTTTGAGAAATCAGCCAACAGTCTTATGGGAACTCCTTTGTAGGTAACTCTCTGCTTTTCTCTTGCTGCTTTTAAGATTCTCTCTTTATATTTAACCTTTGGCATTTTAATTATGATGTGTCTTGGTGTCTCCCTCTTTGGGTCCATCTTGTTTGGGACTCTCTGTGATTCCTGGACTTGTATGTCTATTTCCTTCACCAAATTAGGGAAGTTTTCTTTCATTACTTTTTCAAATAAGTTTTCAATTTCTTGCTCTTTCTCTCCTTTCAGCACCCCTATAATTTGAATGTTGGTACTTTTGAAGATGTCCCAGAAGCTCCTTAGTCTATCTGGGGTTTTTTTGGTGGGGCGGGGGTTCTTTTCTTTTCTTGCTGTTCTGATTCAGTGTTTTTTTTTCTTTCTTATGTTCCAAATCATTGATTTGATTTTCAACCTCATCCCCTGCATTTTTGGTTCTCTGTAAATTTTTCTTTATTTCACTTATTGTAAACTGCATTTCTGCCTGGGTCTTCTTATGCTGTTAAAGTACCCAATGAGTTCTTTGAGCATCCTAATAACCAGTGTTTTGAGCTGTGCATCTGATAGAGTGCTTATCTCCATTTCATTTAGTTTTTTTTTTTTTTCTGGAGTTTTATTCTGTTGTTTTATTTGGACAATATTTCTTTATTTCCTCATTTTGGCAGCCTTCCTGTGTTTGTTTCTGTGTATTAGGTAGAGTTGCTTTGACTCCCTGGTTTAGTAGTGTGGCCTATTGTAAAAAAGCACACCTGTAAGTTGGATGGGGCAGAGCCTTTGGTAATTGCCAGGGTTGCACAACCTGAGTCGCTGCTCTGTGACTCTGTATGTGGGAGTGCTCAGAGAGGCAACAATGCCAATGCCTGCCCTCTGAGTTTTGTCCAGGAGGAAACTATCTCCTAGTACTCTCCCTGATGCCAGCCACTTCAATTTCTCACTTTATGCCACTGATGCCCTTCCTGTTGTTGAACTTCCTGGTGCTGAAGCCCAGAGAGAATGAGCCTGTGTAAGTCCGAAGACCATTGTGGGCCCTTTAAGAGGAAACTGCTGAAAATCCCTCAGTTTCTTACCCTGCCCCATCCCCCACTGGATTTACAGCCAGAAGTTATGGGTATTTATTTTCCTGGCACTGGAACCGTGGGCTGGGTGGTCTGATGTGGGGCTGGGAACCTTTGTTCCCAATGTTTCCCTCCCAATTTTTGTCTACCACACATGGGTGTGGGATTGCCTGTTCCATGTCTCCATGCCTCTCTCCATCTCTGCCCCTCCTACCCATCTGCATGAATGTAGCTTCTTTAATTCCTTTGTTGTAAGACTTCCACACAGCTCAATTTTCAGGCAATTCTGGGAGATATTTGCTATGTAGCCTAGTTGTAATTTTTGTTGTGGTTGTGCAAGGAGACGAGCTGTGTTTATCTATGCCTCCCACTTGATTAGAAGTCCTTTCCAATTTATTTCTTTCACTTCACATACCTTATAATTCTCATGTTTATTTTGTTTATTGTCCAGCCCAGTCATTAGATGTAAGTGCCACAAGGGTATGGTATGTTTTTAAGAACTGTGTAGTTTGCTGTGTCCCTAACAGTGGCTTAGTACATATTTATCAAGAGAGAGAATGGATTTTAATGCATTCATCTTCCTTCCTTGACTTTGAACTTCTGGAACACAGGAACCCTGCCTTTTTTCATCAAGGCCAACACACAATGGGTGCTTATTTAAATGTTGGTTGAACATTGTTGGCCATCCGTCGCAAAGTGCAGACACCAGTAATTTCATAAAGCTTCAGAAAAACCCTTATAAGAAAGGTTCTCTGGGGTGGATGTAGGTGGGGCTACAAAGCTCTGTAGCCCACAAGTAAGCATTTCATTAAAAAGTGACTTCATGGGGGCTTATGCAATATGAACAGCAAAGAAACTTCACAGATCCACAGCATCATGGCCATGGGGACCTAACGTTACCGGAAATTGGGGGCGACCTTTCCCTAGGAAGGAAATCAAGTGCTGTAATCAAACCATCAGGTGGGTACTAGACTTATTTAGGGGATCACTTCATAAGTTATATAAATGTCTAACTACTATACAATATACCTGAAACAAGAA
This sequence comes from Anoura caudifer, assembly GCA_004027475.1. Lineage (NCBI taxonomy): Eukaryota > Metazoa > Chordata > Mammalia > Chiroptera > Phyllostomidae > Anoura > Anoura caudifer. Next base: position 73,802 of record PVKU01007559.1, on the reverse strand, counting down.
TAATAATGTTGAATGTCAACTGTAATTGAAAGAAGTAAAGAAAAATAATAAAACCCATTGATCACACACACATTTTTTTTAATTAAAAAATAAAATAAAATGAAGGAAAAAATTCACCATGGTAACCCTAGAAACAGAGAGATGGCCTGGCCTGGCCTTGACAGGGCAGTTTGCCAAAGGACTTGGGAGCCTGGAGTCAGGGAATGAGTACTTTTGTGCTAAGTAGGGCCTTGTATGGGCAACACTAATTGCTGCAATATACACCATCAGAGCCTGGAACTGAAACCAGAGCCTGCCAACTCCGAGGTCTTCCTTCTTCCCTTCCTTAGCCATGTCTTTACTTCCTGGGCCAGCAGCGCCTGTGAGGGGTGGCTCTCCCAAACTCACCTGGCCTGGCCTTTCTTTAGTCAATGGTGCCCTTCTCACCTTCCAGTGTATATGGCTGCCTTCAGGGGTAGGGTGGGCCCAGACTGGGTGTGGGTGGGGACTGCAGCCAAACCATCCAGGGGATAGATCCTTAGGGCACAGATTCCTGCTCCTCTGGGGTTGGAGAAGAACTTCCAAGGGCATGCTGTTACTTGTCTGTTCATTAGTTCACTCTACAGCTATGACTTTATTTTTTTGAGTACTTCCTACTGCAGACACTGTTTTGGGTGCTCGGGATATAAGAGTGAGCCAACAGACATCCATTTGTAGACCTACAGCAGAGTGGGAGAATCATGACTCATTCAGCTCATAAGTGCATATCATTGGACAAATGGACAACTACTATTGTGTGCCTTTGTCTTCTAGTTCCCTTGGATCTCTCATGATTTTCTCTTGTCCCCAAAGAAAAGTAGAACTCAGCAAAGCTGTCAATTTATTGACTTTTTAAGTTCAAAATCCATTTTCCAGGTTTTGTCAATCATGAGGTTAGGTTATGCTGCAATAACATATTAACCATCAAATCTCAATGGCTTGATGTAGCACAGATTTATTTCATACTCACTCTAAATGCACCATGGCTCACAGCTCTCCAGGGCAGCTCTCTTACAAAGCACTGACTCAGGGGCACACTGCTGCATCCTGTGACTACATCATTCCCCTCCTGAGGGACAGGGAGCTAAGGAGTTATGTGAAGGCTCTTAAATGCTTCATTTCTGCTCACAGCCATTGGCCAGAAAAGTGGGGCACACATGGGGAGATGGTAGTTGCAAATGGAAATGTGAGGGGCATAGGGATATTTGAGAAGTAGCAAATGTCTCAACCACCACTTCCTCCCACAAAATAGATATTCCACAGCAAGGAAGAGGGACAGAATCACACCCACTGGAGAAGTTCTCAAAGGTAAGCTCCACCCAAACAGCACTTGAGTTACCATCCATGAGAAAGAGTCCAAGTGGTGAGATTGTCCCTTCTAGGCTGTGTAAAGGCCATCTACTGGCCATGGCCAGCATGCTCTCTATAGACCTTCTAGCCAAGTAATTTCTTTGTTTGGAGTCAGGCCCTGCATCTGCCCCTACATAACTCACCAGTTCCTTTCAATATCTCAGGACCCCATGGAAGTAGGTGTGTGGGAGGAGCCCTCTGCACCTGAGTGATGTGTCTACTGAATCAACCTGAAGTGAGCTGCTCTGCCCAGCCCAGACAGTGGAGGCAAACAGCCCCGATGAGTGGGACTGCACATTGAGACCAGGCCTGAAAAGGAAGTGGCAGGGATAAGGCACTAGGAGAGGAACGGTTAGGGAGGGCCACTGTGATCTGAAGGGTAAGTATGACCTTATCAGAAAAAGATGGCAGGGGTGGTGGAAGAGTGAACTCACAGTTAGCGAGTGACCTTCAAGAAACCAACAGGAACATAAATTGAGGTTGGCAAAGTGACCAGAGCAAATGGTTTGTTGCCTTATCCTGGACAAAGGTTCATGCATGAGTCCTTGAATTGAAAATGTGGCCCCTGCAGTAAGACTGAGAGACAGGAAGATAACAGGAGGGAGAGAAAGCAGCTCAGCCTGCTCAGTAGAGCAGGCCTCTGGTTGCTTGATCTCACTGAACCTTCTCTAGAGCCTTTGGAAATGCATCTCAGAATGTCTTCCAGGGGAGGAGAAGACCTTTTCTGTCCATCCCACTTCCCATTGGTCAAGAGATGACTCATGGGGTGTAGACATCTCTCACTTATGGATTGCCAGCTGACCTCTGAGCATCCAGGAAGCCCTGGGAAGTAGTCATTGACAAGGCAAGGTGGAAGCCACTTTCAAATGGGAAAACTTTCCAATACCAACTTCTATTTCTTGCCTTGGCAAAATTATTTCCAGAATGATCTGGGAGGCCAGGTTTGAGTGCAAAGCTCTTGAGTGCCTCAGATACTTGTGCCTAATCATGTCTCTGAGAAGGCCTGGCTTCAGGGGCTTTTGAAAAAAGCATGAAGCTGAATCTGCAGGGAGGCAGGCAGTTTTTTGAGGACCTTTATTTTTATTTCCCCTCATTGAATGTTTAAAAGAAGTTACAGAAAATTTTGTCTAAAGCACATCTTTCCAATTTTTCATCCTCAATGTAGACACTCCTTTCAGTGTGCTGGACACAAACAGCCAGGCTCTGATCTCGTCTAAGTACTCTGTCACTGATGTTATTTGAATGATTTTTTTATACTTCACAATCATGGAAATTTATTTTGATGTATTAATTATTTTTAATTTCAGTCTATTTATGCTAACTTTAATAACTGGACAATACTTTGATTCTCTAATATTTCTAGAATCCTACTTAATTACATGTGTAATTAAAATGTTCTCGTCATCACATTCTGTCCCATCATTCCACCTGGGGTTGAGTGAGCCTGCCAGGATCTTTACTGACCCTGAATTCTCCCAGCCTTCCTGTAGGTGAAATGGGTCTCAGAATATGACTGGAGCTGGCCCCATCTAAGTGAGGTAGGGTTGCTGTGGCTAGGTCCAGGTAGGCCCAAGAGAGGTCCAGGCCTCTCAATACTTGGATGTGGTGGGAGGCACCTTGGCATATGGGTCTTCTGTGTGCTCTGCACAAGCAAAAACTCAGCTCCTTTCTTTACCAGAAAGGGAATTTAGTGTACGGAATGACACATTCTATATCTTAAACTGGACTGGAAGCAAAATGGGGACCACTTTGGATTAGAGGAAAAGGGAAAGTGGAAGATGTATCCTGGGACACCTTTAGCTCAAAGACCTTCATCTAGAAAGGCCTCCCTCCCTGTGTTGTGTTAACGAACCTAAACAGTAGGGGTTCTTACCACTTACCATCTACCAGGCAAATCTGGAGTGGAAGTTCAGTGGAAAAGAAAGGAATCTTATTAAATGGTAAGTTTCTGCCTGAAATATCTGGGTAACAAAGGTAAGGGGAGAGAAAGTCAGACTATGACATCAAAAATAGTCTTATTACAACTACTACATAGTTTCAAGAACTGAAAATAACACAAGAACAAAAATCTGTTCACAGTGCTCACTATTATCACCAAGGTCTTTAGACATAATGGCAAGTTTCTGCCTCAAAGCTGTTCCCTCTTAGATGGCCCCCCCAAAAAATCACCCTGTCACCCTCTGCCAGCTCAGATCAATGTTGTGCCAAGAACCTCGTTTCTCACCCAGAAGTATCATAAATGTAGGTGGCTCAGCTGGTCTCCAGTCACTGTCCAGCTTTAAGCATCTTTTGGAGTCTGTGCCCTTAAGCCTCCACTCACAGTTCTACACTGCCACTGTTGGCGGGCCCACTGGTAACTGTTGACATGTCCCACCTACTGGGGGAAGGGAAAGAACCAACTGCCTTTTGCTTTCCTGTATGCTTCATATCAAAAGTCCTTTCTCAGAACCCCATGCATGCTGAAAGCCAGTGAGAATGTCCAGCCTTCCTACCAATGAGGGCCAGTGTTCGCCATGTTTGCCATTTTCCCCCTTTTACCTGCTGTATTTAGAAAAGGAGAAAAGTATCCAGCCGCACATGTGCAGTTAAAACCCCTCCTCCATTTCCAGGGATGTGTGTTACCCATTACACAAGCAAACACCTAATTTAACCCAAATCTCAGTCTTGCTATGTGTAACCTATACCCTGTGAAGATTGCCCCTGTGCTCTGTAAAGTACACAATGGGCTTCTTTCAGCATTCCTGCCTGCCAGGAGCTGAAGGATGAGGAATCCCCTTGGTTGCTATAACAACAGAGATTTCCCAGGGGCAGAGACTGAGAGAGTGAGGCTGAGAGAGTGTTGCTGGCCTTCCTTTACTGCCCCATGAAGGTGACAGAAGATGCCACTTGTGCAGCACTCCAGGTCCCTTCTAGCTGGTGGTCTCACCTTGGTTCCTGCCTGGTCCCTATGCCAGCCCTTCCTGCATCTTCATCTGCATTTGGCTACAAGTAACTGAAAACACTGAAACCAGTGCTTAAACCAAGGGGTTTCTCTACCCCAGTCAAAAAAAAAATGTGGGCAGACAGCCCAGAGCTCCACACTGTGGTTGGGGTCCTGCTCTGGCATCCTAAGCAGGTGTCTTTGCTTCTGATGGACAAAGAGTGATGGCATCTGCAGGCACCAGCCTGGGTTCAGGGAAGACCTGGGGACAGCCCTTCCCATTGACATCTGATGAATCCCCTTACACTTGGGTGTGCAGCCACCCAAGTGGCAAGAGAAGTGGAAAATCCTGTATTTTAATTTTCTATTTCCCACAGAAGAGAAAGATAAGGGATAAAGTGGGTAGGAATCAATGTTGGGTGGGCCAACATTAATTGACAGTGTCCTCTACACTGTCTCTCACTTCCTTGGTATGTGTATGTGTATGTGTATGTGTATGTGTATGTGTATGTGTATGTGTATGTGTGTGTATGCACACTTTTACCTGTCTTAAAGCAAAAGACACAAGACAGGTAGAGTTTAAGTCTAATATACAAAGGGCTTCTATAAGTTGAAGAGAAAAAGACAATCAAAAAAAGGAAAATGCAGGCAAATTCAGAAGAGAAATTCAGATCATCAGTAAATATAGTAAAAGATGATAACTTCCTTGATGGTCAGAGAGTTGTCATCTTAAAGCAATAGTACAATTCCAGTTTTGCAGGTCTGATTGACAAAAATAATGATGATGATAATGATCCAGTGTTGGTAAGTCACCTGCTCTCTTACACTGAGGTCTAAGAAAAGGGTGAAAATTTTTAACATTAAAAAAAAAATTTGATAATCTTGAGATAAAAACCATCTGTACTATTGACGCTACAACTCAACTTTTGGAAATCTAGCCTATAGAATAAGGTCTAACACATAGGATACTTGCTACAATATTATCGTTTGGGGTGGGGGCACTGAAACACTGTAATGTGCATCAGGATGGTTGATTACAACATGGCACACGTATACATGGTCATTATGTCCATCAGCTGTGAACTTGTGAGGAATAGATGGTGCAGTTACTCAGTGGAGTACTATGCAGATATAAAGAGGAATACTAAAAAATCTTAAACTCTTTCATTCATCAAGTAGTCAGAGGATGTGTCAGTACAGTTATCCCTACACTGTTAGATAGTGTTGTGGGATAAAGAGGTGAGGTTACTATTTGTGTCCTTGGGAATGGGAGTCTTACTCATGGGAGGAAGTGATACAGATGTGAGTGAGAGCAAAGGGGTTAAATAAAATGGTACAAGCACAAATTTTAACTGAAATTTCAGTATGAACTTTTGATAAATTCTATCTCATTGAAAGTGTGTCCTAGTTCTGAGCACTGAGCACACTGAGTACACTGAGCACACACTAACTTGGTACATTTGGGGGTGGTGCTTTATAAAAACAGCTATTTCTGGGTCTGGGGTAGGAGCTGCACAAAATAAACTTTCCACATTCTCTCAGAAAGAAAAGAACTTTCAAACAATATGGGAGGCATGGCAGCTGTGCTCAGGTGCCTTACTGAAGAAGTTCTACTGGCCAAAGTAGAACATTTGAACAACAGGAAAAAATTAACTGCAAATAATTGAAGTACATAAAAATATATCAAATTTCATGTGTCCATAATTGCTCTTAAAAAATGGTCATTGGTCACCCTTGGGAGATGCTAGTGAAACTGGTAAAGTGAAATAATAGATCCAGGCAATGAACATAAATGACTGCTAACATACAAAAAAAGGGCTCAGTCAGATATTATGTGCCTTCTGATGAAAGTAACAACACAGTTTTAGAAGTATTCTCACCAACAAACACAAACAGATCAACCTGAGTCCCATGCCTCTAGCTTCAGCTACCAATTTACAGCAAAGGGATGTGACCCCCACAATCCAGGAGAAAACTTTACAATACAATCCACTTTGTTTCTTCAACAAATAAATTGCAAAGAATTGACAGGGTGGGGTTGGGGGAGAAGAAAAAGGAAATGGGAAAGAAAAAGGAAGAAAGAGAAGGAGAGAGAGAGGAAGAGAGAGAGAGGGAAAAAGAGAGACAGGGAAAAAGAGGGAGAGGGAGAGAGAGATTAAAAGAAAAGAGACATATCAACAATTTACAGTATGTAGAACTGATTCAGATCTACTAAAAGTACTATATCGGACACATACTTAATATTTGATGATATCAGGAAATTATTTTTAACCTTCAGGTGTGATATGAGGTTGTAGTTGTTTCTTAAAAATATTTTTATCTTTCAGCAATATATTCTGAAATATTACAAATTGAATGACATGATGTCTGGGTTTTGTTTCAAAATAAACTAATATTGGGAATGAGGAAATGGGTACAAATAAAGAAGATTGGCCATGACTTGATAATTTTTGAAGTGAGATAATGAGAACATAAGATTTTATTACACTATTTCCTCAAAAATTTTTATGTTTAAAATGTTCCATAATAAAGGCTAAACCAAAAAAGAGAAAGAAATGTAATATACATTTTTTAAATTCTAGTGAGACCAGCACATTTTTGCCTATTGCATTTCCTTAAAAAAAAAAAAAAAAAGCCTGTTAAAGGACACTTGAAAAAATACAATAGTTAGAAACATTCTCATTATTTTTCTACAAATTATAAATATATACCTACAGAAGGATTTTAAAAACCTGTTAATGTGAAACAAATGTGTTCTTGTGGCTTAGGATAAATTTTCTTGGGACACCACAGATTTCAAGGATGCTGTATTTCTCTTTGACTTGAAGATGATGACTTCTAGAAAAGTGTGTTAAAGACTTGACAAAGGTCCTATAGTGACAATAAAGACACACAGTTTCCACAGAATTTTTTCATGGGGAAAAAATCAGAATCCTTATTTGCTGACATTTAGAGACACTGTGATGTGTCTTTAAATAAAAAAGGCATTGCAGAGTAACAAGCACAGTGACATGACTTCAATTTGGTAAAATAAACAATAGTGAGATCAGTTACTTCACGGAAGTCCAAATGGGGTGGATGTGTGTATGGGATGGGGTGCGGAGGGTTATTCTTTATCTACCTTTGGATTGGTTCACATTTTATACTGAGCATATATAAATTTTGTGTTAATTCATAGCTTTTTAGTAATTTTTATATACAGATCATAGGTGTTCAGTTTAATGAGTTTTGAAAATTTCATAAGCTGTTGTAGCTACTACCCAAAAAGCTATAGGACATTTTCATTACCCTGGAAGTTTTCCTGAAGACCATTTTCTGTAAATCCCCTACCACTCTGCTGTCTACCCTGTCCCAGTCAATGGCTGTCTGACTGTTATCCCAAAGACTGATTTTGTCTGATCTTGACCATCCTATAGATGGAATCATACAACATGCACTCTTTTGAGTTGAGCTTCTTTCACTTAATACAATGTTGCTGCATATATTCACTCCTTTTCATTTATAAGCCATATGCTACTGCATGTTTCTATCATACTTTGTTTATTCTTTCTCCTACTGATGGGTATTTGGGTTGTGCACAGGTTTTGGCTCTGATAAATAAGGCTGCTATGAACATTCTTCAAGTCTTTGTGTGGATATATATTTTTGTTCACTTAGTTAAAGTATCTAGGAGTGAAATGGCTGGATCATAGAGTATATAATTATTTTAATTATTTTTAATAAAGTAAATTGAAAAATAAAGCAAGAAAATTACAGCAATTAAAAAGGGTAGTTGCTGATCCAATAATAGACAAACACCAATTACAGGGAATACAAAATTTGTGCTCTTCCCATTCCTAGTTTCAAATGGGCCCTTGCTGCCATAATCTCCTCATGACCCTTTCTTACAACTGTGGTCACCTGGGAACCCTCCACTTCCAGAACCACTGATTTAGGCATTCTTCCATCCCAATTTCTGTCCACGTGTTCTGTCATTCAGCCTCTGGTTCAACTGCTTCAGCATGACCATTCATTGTCCTTAAAGGGACCTCTAGTTCACTGACCTCAATAATTTTCATCACTCATCAGCATATTCTTTGTTCAGCTTAGACAGTAGTTCACTACTGCCCTTTGCTTATCACCAGAATCATCTGGGAAAATTGCCAACCATGGATGAACCCAAAGATCTGTTCACTTTGCCACAGTACCTTCTCTTTGAGTATCCTGGTGCTGCTAGAAAAGGGTCTCAAAACAGTATGAATGGGTCCTACTCATGACCACCAATCTGAAATGAACCCTCAACACTGTCTAGGCTTCTCAAACTTTCACAAACCAACTCCCTTTCCCCCTTCCCACCTCAGAAAACGATCTCACATGTCATTTAAAGAGAGAAGGAAAGCTTATTAGGTGAGATCTACCATCATGTACCAACATAAAACAAGAAAGGAAATCCACCATTCATCTATACCCATGCATCTAGCCATCTACATATCCACCCATCCATCTACCCATTTACCCATCCACCCTTTCACACACCTACATATCCATCCATCTATCCATTCATCCACCCATCCACACATCTGCCTGCCTTCCTTCCTTCCTTCCTTTTTTCCATCTATATATTCATGTATCCATCTATCCATCCATCCATCCATCTATCTACATATCCATCCAACCACCCACCTACCTACCCATCCATCTAATCCATTCATTCTACCTGCCTTGCTTCCTTCTGGTTAGAGCATCATTAAAGGCCACTTCCTGAATCTGTTTTTGGATGCCTTCCCTTCCCACTTTTTTAGGAACCACAGACACTTGCAATTTTCCCTTTACTTCCTGTACATTCAATTTTTCCTTCTCAGCTGAATCTTCCCACAGGTTTTTTATACCTGTAAGTCTCTCTCTCTCTCAGTAAAAACCCTTTTCCTTGACTCCAGGTCTTTTTCCCATCTTGCCCTTTCTCATTATCTTCCCATTCATAGTCCAAGATGTCACAAGTTCTTGTTTCCATGTTTTCATTGTACATTTGCTTTTTACTCCCTCCAAGCTTGTTCTGCTCCTGTTACTCCAGACAATGTTCTCTGACATCACCAATACCTTTCATGTTGCCAAACCTAATACACAGACTATCTTCCCCATCTTGTCCTCTCTGTAGCAGTCAAAGCTCTCGTCCTCCTATGTTAATCATGTGCCTTGTTGTTCACTTCTCTTTTTCTCCTCTGCCCTTCACCCTGTTCCATACTCCAGGTGCCTGGCCTTAGCAAACCACATTTCTCAAGCTGCCAAGGGAGTTCAAGTGCTGGGAAGCCCTGTGGGGAGATGGAAAAAGAATGATCCAACATCATTCCTCTGTGCTTTAGGCTGCATCTCCAGGAGTGGCTGCCTGTCCTGGATCCCAGTCCACCCTGGGCCACCCTGATGGTTTTAGTGCCTGGGTGTTTTGCTTTTATGTTTTCTCCCCACTGCTCACTGACTCCAATTTCAGAGCTTTGAAATACAGAGCAGATCAGGGCAGGCTTTTGAATGACCAAGTACATGATTGACACAGGGAGCCAACAGTACCAACTGCTATGGAGAGGTCAAGATGGGGAAGTGTGTGCACTGGATTTGGCAACATACAAGGTACCAGTCACATCATGTTCCCTTTGTCAGACCATCTGGCCTTAGGGATTTCAGTTTCCTGTCTGCTGTTAATCTCTTGGTTGCCTCATCATTTCTTGTGTGTACCCTCAGCTCTTCTAATGCTTCTGTAACTACTGTTTCATATTCAGTTCTCTCCATTGGACTTGGGTAGGCTCTCTCCTAACTGGATGGCACCAGCTCATCTGCTGGTCTCTGTAAGTCCCCTCTCCTCTCCTTGATGCTTGCTGCTCAAGAGTCTGACCTAGAAGGACATTAGAGAGTCCTGGGAGGAGATCTGAGGAGAGAGGGAGGAGAATGAGATGGGTATTATTTATTCCCTTGCTCTTCCTTGTAGCTGGCTGTGTCCTTGTCCAAAATTACTGCTCTTCTCAAACAGCCCTCTCTCCACTCTGTCCTCCTTTGGGTATGATAAATGCTCCAGGCCCCTCCTCCTAGCCCCTTAGAGCTTAGAGATGGTAACAGCAATTCTGTGCTCCCTATGACCAGTGCCACCTTTTTTTCACTAGTTTCCTAGTTTCCAGTCTCTCCACCCCATGTCTCTCAAACACAGAGTCTGATGCTCCTTCCAGCCACTGTACTGCTTCCCACATGCCAAGGCCAAGACCAACAGTGAGCTGGGACAGAGTTTTCAACAAGGCCAATTGTTCCTTTAAGCTTTTTGGTGCTAAATGGTTTTTCAAATGAAATTATAATGATGGTCAGTAAAACTGACTTAAAAAATTAATTGTGATAAAATAACATAAAATTTTCCATCTTAATCATTTTTAAATGTCCAGTCCAGTGGCATTAAGTACATTCATATTGCTGTGCAACCATCACCACTGTCCATCTTGAGAACTTTTTCATCTTCCCAAACTGAAACTCTGTGTCTATTAAACACTAATTTTCCATTCCTCTTCCTCTGAGCCCCTGGCAACCCCCATTCTATTTTCTCTGTCTATCCATTTGATTCTTCTAAGGACTTCATATAAGTGGAATAATACACTGTCTATTGTTTTGTCTGGTTTATTTCACTTAGCATAATGTGTTTAAGGTTCATTCATGCTGTAGTGTGTGTGTCATAATTTCCTTTCTTTTTGAGGCTGAATAATATTTCAGGAAATTGATTTTTCAGATGTTCTCACTTTGCAAAATAAACAGTTGGCTACTCAGTCACCCAAATGCTTCTAAAATGGCCCTGGCCTATGAAATCACATGTCTAGCTACCACTGGATCTCAGTATAAAATGCAGACTCCTTGTCCTGTGTCATAGGTCATCAGAACCCAAGGCCTCTTCATTTCTTCTTAACCACCTACATGATAAGTGTAGGGGACCTGTTTGTTTTAGTCTGGCAAATGTGACTCAGCTCTGTATAGAAAACCTGCAGAAATGAGGTGGTAGGCAGGAACCAGAACTTCAAACCGAGTTTTCCCTTGGAAATCAGGCCTAGAAAATGCATACGGACTGTTATGGCTTGCTCTTGCTAAAACTCCATCACCCTGGTCTAAAACAACAAATGTGTATTGTCTATCTTCAAGGTAATTTCTAAAGCCTGTGTGAATCTTCTCAAGGATAGAGCTAATGACTCACTGGCATTACCCTTTGCATGTTATTTTCATTTCCTTGATTGTACCTAAAATGTGGACAATGATATTCTATGTAATAGATAATAAATCTTCTGCTGATGTAAGACCCAAGAGAAACAATAAAAGCCTGTCTAGGCAAGGGTCGGGGCACTCTCCTCTTGAGAGAGTGGCCGAGACACTCATAGGTGCTCTCCCCTTGAGAGAGTAGCCGTGCCTGTCCCTTTTCCCCCACAGGATTGTTGTTGCCTGTGCATTTGTTCTCATCTCCAGCCACAACAGGAGTACTCTGCTGGCTGGAGTCCACCACAGGTAAGCATGATGAGTCATGCTTTCTCACCATTCCTTAGAAACCACCTCCATGTCCTTGCCTTCATGTACCACCTGCATTCATTCTTACTTTCTCTTCAAATGGAATCTTTCTCATTTAAAAAAAAAAAATTAGATTCATTCCAGTCCTGCAGGCCTTATCTTACCAAGGAAGCCTAATGCACCCCAGGCCACCTTACTTAATGACTTCCTTCTGATGGTTCACATCACACCCCCATCTTTAATGTTGCTCTGTCTACGTGTTCATCTCCCACACTGGGCTACCTGTACCTGAGGGAGACTGCACATGACTCTCTCCCCTATTTTCATTTGTTCTTCTGCAAAGAGCTCCTGGGGGCCATTTTCAGGCCAGGAGCTGTCACAGGCACTGGGATAAAAACACAGAACAACCCCACAGGGCTCAACAGGATCTATCTGAAGCTGGTGAGGCCCTCACAAGAGAATGACTGTAAACTTCCTGACCATCCACTTAGTTCTTCAAAAACATTTTTGTTTGTGACTCTAGATTCTGAAATGTGTCCTGGTTCAAAGTCTAGTCCTTTATTAAGGCTAATTCATATTTACCTTTATACTTGCTATGAGCTGAATGTTTGTGTCTCCTCTAAATTCATATGTTAGGGACTCCTAAACCCCCAAATTAATCGTATTAGGAGGTCCGTCCTTCAGGATGTGATTATGTAATGATGGTGGAGCCCTTATGAAGGGGACCTTTATAAAAGAGACCCCATAGAGCTCATGTGAGAACACATGAGAAGTCTGTGACTCAGAGGAGGGCCCTTACCCAACCATGCTGGTACCCTGATCTCAGATTTCCAGCTTCTAGTACTGTAAGAAATAAATTTCTGTTTATAAGCTACCCAGTGTGTATAGTGTTATACCAAACAGAATGGACTAAAACTATGTAAAATCACATGTTGGCCATTTTAAGGGGGGTTATCAAAGAAAACGATCCTGAATTCTAGGTTCCTATTAGGGAGAGGTTCTAAGGGATGAGATAGCAGGTGATACCATGACTAATGTACAAAGCAAAGTAGAAGCACGGAGTGCTCTTATTTTGCATCTGAACAGGAAGTCACAGAAGTTCAGCAAAAGAGGAATACTGGACCCCAAATTGAAAAGAAAGTTCAGGTCATGCGCTGTTTGTTTTGATTTCCCAAAGGTGATAGACCTTGGCAAGTTAATGTTTCCTTTGCAGGGTACACATAGCACTGCTCAAGCATTAAGTTCCCAAAGGACAAGCTGAATCACCCTTACATAACCTTTCCATAATGGAAAGTAAATTCATCTCTCTATCCATTTGGTCACCCATTCATGTGGCTTTGAGCAGACTTATCCTATCCTCTAAACTGCCCCTGGATTGGAGCAGTAGTCCCAACCCCTTGACCAGAACATAAGGCTGTGCAAACACCCACTATCTTCCCAGCCACCTAGGGATCTACAGAGGGCTCAGGCAGAGGCCCTCTCTGTTGGGCGCATCCTCAATCCACACTCAACCACTGGTACCTTTTTTGAGTCAGATTCCATGCAGGGCTCTGGGGTCCACAGATGAAGTAGCCCCTGTCCTTGCCTTCAGAGGCCTTGCAGTTGAGAAAGACAGATAGACATTTGGAAAATTATGTTAGAGTGTAATCTGTGCTATAAGTATGGGAATTCTCATGGGAGGAGGGTTGGGGAAGGCTTCCCCAAAAGAGATAATACACAAGCCAATCCCTGAAGCATAAATTCAGGTAGATGAAGTGAAGGGGCATTCCTGGCACAGTGGACTGAACTGGCAGAGGTGTGTTCAGTGTGACTCATTCGGAGATTATCATAGAGTTCTAAGATGAAAAAGAGCTGGTTTCTGCCACTCTCTGACCACAGGCCCCATTTCTCTATCTGGTCTATGAAATGATGAATTCAGAAGCCACACACTGTTATGCCCACTATATTTCATTTATCAGAAGCAAGTCACTGAGTTCAGCCCACGCTCAAGGGCTCAAAAAATTGTAGTCTTTTTCTTGATGAAGGGAGTGTCAGAGTTTAAAAATTACTACAGTCCACCCAGTAGCTATTTACAAATTATTTACAGTCCGCCAACTTGTGGAACATTCTCACCTTTCCTAACACTCCACTCTCCCTCCACCGCCGCCCGCCACGAAAGCCCCATCCTAGCACAGAATAAGCTCAAAGTCCACAATCTTTGCATCCAAATCAGTTTCTGATGTGAAGGAGGCCCCTTTGATGTATTTCCTTCAGTGTACCTCCTTGACTGCTGTTGCTTTCAATTTGCCAACCTGTGAGTTCCAGGGACAAATTGTCTGCACTCCTGCTCCTTGCCTCCTCAACATACAATGGTGACACAGGCATACCATAACCATTATAGATATTGTTCAAGGGGACAGGTATGGGAGGCATACGTGTGTTGCTAGTCCCTACAATTCTGAAACACAGCTGGGCAGATGTTGGAAGTTCCTTGATTAAGACTCAGCCTGACTCTGGCTTCTCCATGCTCTGGGTTCCACCCATGGGCTCGTTCTGCTCTCAGGTCCTCCTGTTGTTTCCATGAAGTGTAGGCCATGTTTGCATCTACGTACTTTCTCAGACTGCTTCTTGCCAGTAGAATTGGGGTGGGGCAGGAAGGGCAGTTTCAGAAGTCTCTTTTTATTTTGTACCATCTCTAATCTTTTTAGTCCAAACTCCCAAGCTGACACTGTTTTGCCAATATAATTCTTTTTAAAAACCTGTATGTTTTCTGCAACTCTCACTGAGATTCACTCCTTTAGACAACTCTTCTCTACTTTGGGCTTTGGCTAAATGACAGCTTTAAGATTCTTGGCAGTCCTCATGTTTAACTGAATACTCTGAGGTTCCGCTTTTGATCTTTTTGAGAACTTAACAAAGGACTTAACAGGCACATTCTTGGCTTCACCTTTAGACCATCTTTTGCTGGCATGGCCCTGGACTACATCTTTGCCTGGAAGTTATTTATTAACTTAACCATCATTTGACATCTGGATAAGCTGGGAATTTTTAAATCCAGTAAGTTTTGGTCCTTTTTAATTTAATAGTCCTTTGGCTTATCTCTCTTTTCTCACATTTTAATATTCACAGCAAGAAGAAGCCATTCTGCCTGAAAATTTCCTTGCCAGATTAACTCAGTTCATTTGTCACATTTTCTTTATATATGTCTCTATTACAGATGTCCTCCATTTCCTCCCTTTGCCCCACACCCCTGCCTTCACCATATTGTTGTCTGTGTCAATGAGCTATGTATAGATGTTCATTGACTAATCTGTCCCTGACCCTCCCACCCCCATCCCCTCTGAGATCTATCAGTCTGTCCCATGTATTCCTGCCTCCGGTCTAATTTTGTTCATCAGTTTATTTTGTTCATTAGATTCCACAAATAAGTAAGATCATATAGTATTTGTCTTTCTCTGACTGGCTTATTTCACTTAATATAATAATCTCCAGGTCCATCCATGCTGTGGCAAAGGGTAAGAGTTCCTTTTTTTCACAAGAGTTCCATTTTTAGTTGTTAGAGGAAACTGCGCCATTTTTCATAGTGGCTGCACTAGTTTGCATTCCCACCAACAGTGCACGAGGGTTCCCCTTTCTCCACATCCTCGCCAGCACTTGTTTGTTGATATATACAGATAGTAACAATTCTAGCAGGAGTGGTATATCTCATTTGTGGTTTTAATTTGCATTTCTCTGATAATTAATGACATTGAGTTTTTTTTTCATATGTCTATTGGCCATCTGTATGTACTCTTTGGAGAAGTGTCTATTCAGGTCCTTTCCATAGTTTTTTAATTGTATTGTTTGTCTTCCTGGTGTTGAGTTGTACAATATATTACATACTTTGGAAATTAACCCCCTATCAAATGTATCATTGATGAATATGTTCTTCCATATGGTGAGTTCCCTTTTCATTTTGATGATGGCTTCTTTAGCTGTGCCATCTTTTTTAGTTTGGTGTAGTCCCTTTTGTTTATTCTTTCCTTTGTTTCTCTTTCCCTAGGAAATATATCAGCAAAAATGTTTGGCACATTTTCTACTTTTCACAGTTACTGCAGGTGGCAACATTGTTAAACTTTCTGCTTAAACTTCCCTCTTCTCCTGCTCCTCATAACCTGAAACATAATGGTTTCTTCTTTGATTTTCTAACACATTTTTGGGGTGTCCAATCTCCAAGTCATTCTTTTGCTGGTTCCTATTACCACCTATTATTCTGCCTTCTCTATTCTAGCTTGAAAGTTTTGTTCACACTATTTTCCCATTCCAAGCTCCTGATATTCAATACTTTATTTTACAAATTTTATTGGGCAAATTCTAAACACAAGTCACTACACTAAATGTTGGGGAATTTGGGGGAACTAAGTCTTTGCTCTCAAGTTCTAGTGGGGAAGACATGTCAATCAAATAATCCCAGAAGCCATAATAAAATTACAATTGAGGTAGGTACATGAAGGAAAATTAGAAGCCATTCTGTAGTCATATAATCTGTCTAGTGGGTGTGTGCTTAAGGAAATCTTCTCTGAAGATGTGACATTTAATAAGAAACTTCCTGAAGTATGAATGAGGTTCCCTTGGGGAAGAAGATGAATAGCATGTGGAAAGTTTATGAGTCAGGAAGATCAGGGTATGTGAGGGCTAGCCAGAAGACCTGGAGGCTGGTGCAGAAGGAACAAGTGGACAACCCCTGAGAATGGGCTAGAAGCCTCAATAGAGGCAGGTCACCTCAATCTTGGGTGTTCACCCTGGCATTGGGCACTAAGCCATTTAACAAACATTTAACATCATTGTGCCATCACTGTGTACTGGGAATACAACGGTAAATACATCGCACCAGTTTCCTGCCCTCAAAGAGCTTAGATACTATTGGTAGAGACAGATAATAAACAAATAATGAACAAGAAAATCTCAGACATACAGTAAGAAAGTGTAACAGGATGATGTGATAAGAGAGTGACTTAAGAACTTTAGACTATGACCTAGAACAGGTTCTCTAAGGCTCTGCATCAGGTATTCGATATTCAAATCACTATGTGAAGGTGAAAGCGGGCAGTCTTCTGCAGTATTTGAGAGAAGAACATTCCAGCAGAGGTCAATGTAAAAGCCCTGAAGCTGGAGCAAGCCTGATGTGTTCAGGCACTGAACAGAGGTCCATGTGGCTGGAATTCAGGTAGAGAAAGCCTTTAAAAGCAGTAAGGCTGGGAAAGGCATAGAGAAGTCCAGCTGTGGGTGTGGCAGGAGGGGCATTCCAGGTGGAAGGAGCCACCTAGGCAAAGGCTGGAAGTCAGGAAACAACGGGCGGATTTACTCTCCTCTGTATTCTTTTCTCCCTGTCCCCCCTTTTTATTTTTTATTTTTTTATTTTTTGGTTCAGAGGGAAAGAGATAACCCTGCCTGAGACAGGTTTGGTCAGGTTAGGAGCCAGGCGAGAGGTCCGTGGCATCCAGACCAGGTGAAAGGCAGCGCTAGAACAGGTGGAATTGCCTAGAAAGGTGGGATGGGCACTGAACAGGCAGAAACCCTGATAAGCACCAAGACTCGGAGTTACCGCCTTTCTCAGGTCCATAGAAGTTCAGAGGGCAAGGATTTTGTTTGGCTCTACCTGTGTCTGCAGCACATGGTAGGAAGTTGACACGTTATTTTTTGAGCGAGTGGATGAAAACTACCGTGTTTGGCGAGAGTTTCCTCTTACCACTTCAGCATTGCAAGTACTCAGAACCTCGGGGCGTTTGAGCCTTTTCAAAGCCCGGTGAATTCTGGAAGGGTCAGTAGCAAGTCTTCTGCACCAAAGCAAGCAAGCAAGCAAGCAAGCAAGCAAGCGCAAAGAGGCTGAGTGATGTGCCCAGCCCCGACTTTTAACGGGAGTCCTTCCCACCGCAGCCCTGATTGACTTTCTGCCCTCCCGGAATCCCCGCCCCTCTTGCCTCCGCGGGCCACGGCTCTCGGATTGGCCGGGGCCGGTCCCACCTCTCCACCTCCCAAGACCAGTTTGCTACAGCCCCAGCTGCCAGAGCACAGGTCTCCGAGATCTCTTCAGGTCCCCGTCAGTTGCCCTTCCTTTCTAGCAAGGTGAGTCCCCGCGCACCCCAATCCACTCCACTCTCACCCGGGATAGCAGGCGGCCCCAGCTCGCTGCTCTGGGGGCCCCGGGGGTTCTAGGCTCAGGGGCTCCTTCGGGGCTCACAAGCATCACTGCAGGAATGCGGGGGCCTGAGGTTCGCATCCGGGATTCTCCTTGGGGCAGCCGAGTCTCCAGTGTTCCCTACGGTCTTCAGTTAATCGGCCGCGGCAGGGGGCTGGGTAGGAACTCAGGGCAGAACGCTTAATGGAGCATACACTGCCCCATCGGGTGGGCATTATAGACCACGGATACAGAAGAGAAAACTGAGGTTGGAGAGCAAAAGGGACAAGTCGAAGGTGACACTGACAGTTTGTGACAGAGGGACAATCTGTCCACTTGGGCCGTCTGCCGTCTTTCCAAAGTGCCTTGCCCCCTCTAGGGACTGGGAAAGCTACCCCATAATCGGACCTGTGCAAGAGGTGGAGAAAATCCTCAAAAGCAGTAAGGCTGGGAAGAGCATAGAGAAGTCCAGGTGTGCGTGTGGCAGGAAGGGCATTCCAGATGGAAGGAGCCACCTAAGACAAGGGCTGAAAGTCAGGAAACAACAGGCAGATTTATTCTTCTCTGTATTCCCTCCCCAACCCTCTTTTTTTTGTTTTGTTTTGTTCAGAAGCGAACAGATAACCCTGACTGAGACAGGTTTGGTCAGGTTGGGAGCCAGGGGAGGGGTCCGTGCCTAGGTGGAAGGCGTCCGTGCCTAGGTGGAAGGCAGCGCTAGAACAAGGAGAATTGCCTAGAAAGGCAGATGGGCACTGGACAGGCAGAAACCCCGATAAGTACCAGGACACACAGTTACTGCCTTTCTCAATTGTGTATAAATTCAGAGGGCAAGGATTTTGTTTGGCTCTATCTGTGTCTACAGCACATGGTAGGAACCCAAAACCCCGCAGGACCCCACAAGGTGATTCTTCGGGTTGCCCTACTCAGAGCCCAGCACCCTCCTCCTTCTACCTGTTGGGACCCCTCATTTGCCACCTGCCTATGAGAGACAGAAATCTCCCCTAGGTGCAGACAGAAACAGTATTTAACAAGTATTCCCAGACTTGTAGTTAAGAGGTGTGGATTCTGACGTCCTTCCCACTTCTCCCTACTCTGTGACCTTAGGCAAGTTTATTAAGCTCTGAATCTTAGTTACTTTGGCTGAAATTGGGAAGGATGATAAAAAAATGTGCATACCGCTTAAGGTTGCTTGAGAATTATATGAGATTATGCACCATGTCTAGCCCTAGGAGGCCCGCTATGAAACTTGACTGGTTACTAACCTTCGCAACAATGTTGGGAGACCATCCTGTGACATTCTTGTAGAGACAAGTAAATTGAGGGTACGAGATGGAAGCGATTAGCCACGGTAGAAGCCAGCTCTACAGCCTTAGGTGGTCTAGGTGTCCTGCACTTGCTGACTGTCCCTGGTGCCCAGGACCTTAGGAAAGATACTCCCCCAGGGAACCCTGGCTGTGGGAGGGAAAAGTGTGCTATTAGCTATGTGCCAAGCTGAACAGGCTGCCGAAGAGGAGTTAGCTTTGGAGGGCAATAAGAGGAATGGGACACCTTGTGGCTGAATGAAGGCTGAACACCTGGCAGCTCAGCTGAGCCTCTGCCCGCTTCTTGAGCTGCATATCTTGGTGGGCCAAAGCACTACATAACAGGTGACTCAGGGCTGCTGCTCCTGCACAGCACAGCTCCACTGGCTTGCGAGTAGAAGACCTGGGAAGCCTTTACAGCCCTACGGCTTCCAGGGCAACCCACAGCGTCCCAAAGCACGGTCTGGGACAAGGACACTGAGTGGCGCCAACTCATGAAGGAAGCAGAGGCTGGGTGGCTGGGAGGGGGCCAGGTGGCCCATGCGGGCTCCTGTAGTCTCTTCTTCCTGGCTCCTTCCCCTGGTTGCGAGGGGATCTTTCTTCTGCCAAGGGCCAATGGTTGGCTGAGGCCCCTCCCACAACTCCTCCACTGTCACAACAGCCCCACCCCACCGGGTTCCAAAGGAATCTTTATTTGTACCCCTTTTGTTTTTCCGCAAGGAATGCATGCCCAGTGTAGGAAAAAAAAAACAAAAAAACATAAAACAGAGCACTTTCTGGTAAGAAAAAGATCATTGCAGTTATCAAAAAAGTAAAATAAAAATCCCAGACTCCCCCCCCCCCATATCCAGTGACTTTTAACATCCCTGTATGAATCCTTCAGACCTTAAACTGCAATTACACAGGTGCCTGTACACACACCTGAAAAAATTATAGTGGTGTGTTACTTGTTGGGGTGTTTTGGCTCATAAATTCCTGGGAATGAAACATCATGTTGTTATTTCTAACTGCTGCATGGCTTACACAGTGTGAATGTATCATTATTTTAAAATAGTCAAGTCTTTATTTGCTAGTCTAAGCATAATTTAGAAGTGAAATTGCCGAGTCTGACTGAGTCCGAAGAACTATTTTTAGAATTTTGGTACTTGTTGCCAAATTTTTCTCCAGAGAGTTTGCACCGGTTCATCAGTGCACCAAGTTGTCTACCTATAGTGTACCACTATCAGCAATATTTAAGATTGTCCGTTTTCTGTAGCCTAGCCAACATCAGATATTCATATTGTTTAAATATCTTCCAGTTTTGTAGGAGAAAAAGAGTCCCTTGTTTTATTTTATATTTGTTAAAATTACCTGTGATTTGAACATGTTTTTAATGGTCTATTAGCAATTTTTTTGGAAATTGTTTCAGAAACATGTGAAATTTTCATATATGAAAGTTTAGGACATCCTTTCTTTTATGTATCTCCTATAATGTCAAGTTTGTAAAGCCGAAAATGTATCATCTAATACTTTAACATTTTCTTTCAATATCTAATATTTTATTTTATTTTATTTGTTTGCCATCGCTTCTTAATTATTACATTTTACTATTGTCTATGTTCTTGAAGTTATTTAATCATGTCTTTTGTCTCTATATTGTAGAAATGTTATGCAATGGTGTGCAAATCTCTTCATAGGTTATACTCAGGGACTTTACATTGGCAGCTTGAAATAGGTCATACTAAGGGTATTTACACTATACCTTGGATATCAGGAAACCAGAGTGTGATTTTTTTTTTTTTTTGCATACAAATTTGGATAGTGTTATTTTATTTTATTTTTTTAAATTTTAATTGTTTTTCTTGTACAGTCATCTGTCTTTTACTCCCATCACAGCCTACCGCCCCAGCCCTCCCCACCACCCTCCCATATCCACCCCCCCCAGTTTTTGTCCATGTGTCTTTCATACTTGTTGCTCCAAACTCTTCCCCTTTTCCCTGAAATTCCCTCCCCTTACCCCTCTGATTACTGTCAGCCTGTTCTCAATTTCAGTGTCTTTGGTTATATTATGCTTGTTTGTTCGTTTTGTTGATTAGGTTCCTGTTAAAGGTGAGATCATATGGTATTTGTCTCTCACCTCCTGGCTTATTTTGCTTAGCATAACGCTCTCCAGTTCCATCCATGCTGTTGCAAAGGGTAGGAGCTCCTTCTTTCTTTCTACTGCATTGAATCCCATTGGGTAAATGTACCATAGTTTCTTGATCCATTCATTTACTGATGGGCACCTAGGTTGCTTCCAGCACTTGACTATTGTAAATTGTGCTGCTCTGAACATTGGGGTGCATAGGTTCTTTTGGATAGGTATTTCAGGGTTCTTAGGATATAATCCTAGCAGTGGGATTGCTGGGTCAAAAGGTAGATACATTTTTAGTTTTCTTAGAACATTTCATACTGTTTTCCATAATGGCTGTACCAGTCTGCAATCCCACCAACAGTGTACTAAGGTCCCCATTTCTCCACAACCTCTCCAACACTTGTTGTTTTTTGCTTTGTTTATGATGGCCATTCTGACTGGTGTGAAGTGGTAGCTCATTGTGGTTTTAATTTGCATCTCTCTGATAGCTAGCAATAGTGAGCATCTTCTCATGTGTCTCTAGATCCTCTCTATGTCCTCTTTGGAGAAGTGTCTGCCCAAGTCTCTTGCCCACTTTTTAATTGGGTTGCTTGCCTTCTTAGAGTGGAGTTGTGTAAGTTCTTTATATATTTTAGAGATTAAAACCTTGTCTGAAGTACCATTGGCAAATATTTTTTCCAATACAGTTGGTTCTCTTTTTATTTTAATGCTGTTTTCTTTAGCCATGCAGAAGCTTTTTATTTTGATGAGATCCCATTTATTTATTCTTTCCTTTATGTCCCTTGCTTTAGGAGACATATGAATAAAAATGTTGCTGCGTAAAATATCTGAGATTTTCCTGCCTATGTTCTCCTCTAGGACTTTAATGGTGTCACAGCTTATATTTAAATCTTTTTATCCACCTTGAATTTATTTTTGTATATGGTGTAAGTTGGTGTTCGACCTTCATTTTTTTGAATGTAGCTGCCCAGTTCTCCCAACACCACTTGTTGAAGAGGCTATTTTTACTCCATTTTATGTTGCTGCCCCCTTTGTCGAATATCAATTGACTTTAGAGACTTGGATTTATTTCCGGGCTCTCTGTTCTATTCCACTGGTCCATGTGCCTGTTTTTATGTCCGTACCTGGCTGTTTTGATTACAGTAGCCTTGTAATACAGTTTGGTGACAGGTATTGTATTTCTTCCTACTTTCCTCTTCTTTTTCAGAATTGCTGCAGCTGTTTGAGATCATTTATGGTTCCATATAAATTTTTTAAGTGTTTGTTCTATGTCTGTGAAATATGCCATTGGTACTTTAATAGGTATTGCAGTGAATTTGTAAAATGCTTTGGGTAGTATGGACATTTTGATGAGGTTAATTCTTCTGATCCATGAACACAGTATGTATTTCCATCTGCTTGTGTCTTCCTTGATTTCTTTCTTCAGTGTTGTGTAGTTTTCTGCATACAGGTGTTTTACCTCCTTGGTTAGGTTTATTCCTAGGTATTTTATTTTTCTTTTTGCTATAATGAATGGGATTTTTTTCTTGATTTCTGCTTCTGCTGTTTCATTGTTGGTATACAAAAATGCCTTTGATTTCTGAATATTAAGTTTATATCTGGCTGTTTGGCCAAATTCATTTATTAGGTAGAGCAGCTTTTTGGCCAAGTCTATAGGATTTTCTATGTATACTATCATGTCATCTGTAAACAATGATAGTTTTGTTTCCTACTTTCCAATTTGGATGCCTTTTATTTCCTTTTCTTGTCTAATTGCTGTGGCTAAGAATTCCAATATTATATTGAATAGAAGTGGTTAAAGTGGACAACCTTGTCTTGTTCCTGATCTTAGTGGTAAAGATTTTAGTTTTTGCCCATTGAGTATGATGTTGGTTGTAGGTCTCTCATATACAGCCTTTATTATGTTGAGGAATGCTCCCTCTATTCCCACTTTGCTGAGTGTTTTTGTCATAAATTGGTGCTGTACCTTATCAAATGCTTTTTCTGCATGTATTGATATGATCATGTGATTTTTGTCTTTGCTTGTGTTTATGTGATGTCTTACATTTACTGATTTGTGAATGTTGAACCATCCTTCAATTCCTGAAATAAATCCCACTTGGTCATGGTGTATGATCTTTTTAATGTATTATTGGATGTGGTTTGCCAATATTTTGTTGAGAATTTTAGCATCTATGTTACATCAGCGATATTGGCCTGAAGTTTTCTTTCTTTGTTGTATCTTTATCTGGTTTTGGGATTAGGATGATGCTGGCTTCATAAAAGGAATTTGGGAGTCTTCCATCATTTTGGATTTTTTGGAATAGTCTGTGAAGGATAGGGGTTAGCTCTTCCTTGAATGCTTTGTAGAATTCTCCTGTGAAACCATCTGCTCCAGGACTTTTGTGTGTTGGAGCTTTTTGATTACTGCTTCAATTTCATCTGCTGTTATTGGTCTGTTCAGGCTTTCTGCTTCTTCTTCATTGAGTTTTGGAAGACTATATTTTTCTAGAAACTTGTCCATTTCACCTAGGTGTTCAAATTTCTTGGCATACAGCTCTTCATAGTAGTTTCTTACAATGCTTTGTATTTCTGTGGTTTCAGTTGTAATCTCTCCTCTTTCATTTCTGATTGTGTTTATTTGGGTCCTCTCTCTTTTTTTCTTGATGAACCAGCTTAAAGGTTTGTGGATTTTGTTTATCTTTTCAAAGAACCAGCTCCTGGATTCATTGATCCTTAGAATTGTGCTTTTAGTCTCTATGTCATTTAATTCTGCTCTGATCTTGGTTATTTCCTTCCTTCTACTTGCTCTGGGCTGTCTTTGTTGTTGTTCCTCAAGTTCTTGTATGAGTAGGGTTCGGTTGTTTGTTTGAAATGTTTCTATCTTTTTTAGGTAGGCCTGTATTGCTATGAACTTCCCTCTGAGGAATGCCTTCTCTGTATCCCATAAGTTTTGGGTCGTTGTGAGTTCATTTTCATTTGTTTCCAGAAACTTTTTGATTTCCTCCCTAATTTCATTCTTGACCCATTCATTGTTTAATAACATGCTATTCAATCTCCATGATTTTGAGGGTTTTGGGTTTTTCCCCTTGGGATTGGTTTCTAGTTTCAGTCCGTTGTGGTCGGAGAAAATGGTTGGTATGATTTCAATTTTCTTGAATTTTGTTGAGGCTTGTTTTGTGTCCTATCATGGGGTCTATCATTGAAAAAGTTCCATGTGCATTTGAGAAGAATGTGTATTTAGTTTCTTTGGGATGAAGGGCTCTCTCTGTATATCTGTTAATCCCATTTCATCCAGAATGTTGTTCAATGTCACAATATCTTTGTTGATTTTTTGTTTGGAAGATCTGTCCATTGTTGACAGTGGGGTGTTAAAATCCCCTACTATAATTGTGTTGCTGTCAATATCTTTCTTGAAGTCCTCTAAGATTTTCTTTATGTATTTAGGTGCTCCTATGTTGGGTGCATACGTATTTACAATGTTTATGTCTTCTTGGTGGATTCTTCCCTTGGTTATTATGAAGTGACCTTCTGGATCTCTCTTTATGGCCCTTCTTTTGAAGTCTATTTTGTCTGATATGAGTATTGTTACCCCAGCTTTTTTTCCTGTCCATTTGCTTGGAAAATTTGTTTGCAGCCCTTTGAGTCTGTGTAGGTCTTTTGTCCTGAGGTGGGTCTCTTGTAGGCAGCATAAGTGTGAGTCATGCTTTCTTATCCATTCAGCTATTCTATGTCTTTTGATTGGAGCATTTAATCCATTTACATTTAAGGTTATTATTGATAGGTACTTATTCATTAGCATTTTCGTACTTGTGTCCGCCCCCCCCTCCCCCACCTTTTCCTTCTTTTCCTTAAAGCAGTTCCTTTAGCATCTCTTGTAGAACTGGTTTGGTAGAGGTGTATTCTTTTAGAATTCTTTTGTCTGGGAAGCTCCTTATTTGGCCTTCTATCTTGATTGAAAGCCTTACTAGGTAAAGTAGTCTTGATTTCAGGCCTTTGGTTCTCAATACTTGGAATATTTCTTGCCATTCTCTTCTGGCTTGGAGCATTTCCATTGAGAAGTCAGCTGCTAACCTAATTGGGGCTCCCTTGTATGTTACTTCCTTTTTCTCCCTTGCTGCCTTTAAAATTCTGTTTTTGTCTTGGAGTTTTGTCATTTTAATTATGATGTGTCTTGAAGTGGGCCTCTTTGGGTTCCTTTTGAATGGGACTCTCTGTGTTTCCTGGATTTGTGTGACTTTTTCTCTCATCAAATTACGGAACTTTTCCATCATTACTTTTTCAAATAGGTTTTCTATCCCTTGCTCTTCTCCTTCTCCTTCTGGTATCCCTATTATATGGATATTATTATGTTTCATATTGTCTTGCATTTCCCTTAATCGCTCTTCATTCTTTCTGAGCCTCTTTTCCTTTTCTTGCTCTTTCTGGGTATTTTTTTCTACTTTGTCCTCCTACTCACTGATCTGATTTTCTGCTTCATCAATTCTGCTTTTCATTCCTTGCACTGTGTTCTTCAGTTCAGAAATTGTGTTCTTCATTTCCTCTTGGTCCTTGTTGATAGTTTCTATTTCCTTTTTCATGTTGATATAATTTGCAGTTTATTTATTGTAGCTTCCTTGTGGTTTCTGGTAGCTCATTTAGAGCTCATGGAGCTTCCTGACAACCATTGCTTTGAACTCAGTATCTGATAGTTGAGTTGCCTCTATTTCATTTAGCATTTTTTTCTGAGGTTTCCTCCTTTCTTTTCATGTGGGGAATTGTTTCTTTGTGTTCCTATTGTTTGTGAGACTCTTCTTGTTAGCCTCAGCTTCTTAAATTGATCTATTCTGGCTCCCTGGGTTTATGGTGTGAACTTCTGTGCTAGAATAACTGTGAGATTCAGTGGTGCAGTCTCCTTCAGGTATCCTGGTGAGCACAGCTTCCACTCTCTCTGCTGTTGGAATGCCCTTCTTCGGGACCAAGTCTGGTTTTTTCAGTGTTCCTGGTGGGTTTTTTTTTTTTTTTCCTCACTCGTGGGTATTTAAAAAAAGAAAAGAGGAAGAAAAAATGAAAAAGAAAGAAAAAGAGCAAGGAAGAAGAGAAAATTGGAAAGAAAGAAAGAAGGAATAAATCTCAAAAGAAGTAAAGAGAAGCTAAAGAAGTTGAGTCAAAAGGATAAAAATAATGAAAATATAATTTTAAAAAATTATTTAAAAGATGAACAAACAGACAAAGAAAAAAAAAGAAAAGAAAAGAAAAACTCTTGCTGTTTTTACACTTGCCAAGCCAGATTTTCTGGTCTTGCTGGCTGCAAAGGCTGAGGGGTGATGGTATTGCTTTTCTCCCTGTTCAGCACTCAGTTATCTTTGGGCTAGTTCTCCCAGGGCTAGCCTGGGGCCTTTATGCACAGGGCCTTGGGTGTATATTCTGAGCCTCCTGGGGAGCATGCACCTTCCTGAGTTCATGGGTGTGAGCTTGGGTCTCCTACACGGTGTACTTACCCCAATTTCACAGGAGTGAGCTCCGATTCTCCCACAGATTTCTCGCATTCCCCAGGTTCCTGGCTAGGCCACAGGTCTCCTGTTGCACAGGCGTCTGCTGTCACACATGTGCGGGCATGCGAGTACCCATGGTTGCGCGCAATTGTCTCTGTTTGCCGCAGGCATCTTTGGTTCATGCAGCCATATGCTGTTGCGCCCCATCCTGGCTCACTCCCTCAAGCCCCCCAGCGGACCTGGAAGTGCTGGGCTGGGGCCTCAGCAGCCCTGGTCTTGGCGCTGATCCCTGGGCTATTACTGTTCTGAAGTACTCTCCTTACTGTCTACTTTTTTCAATGTCTGCTGCAACCTTTGATCTCCTACTTTCAAGTATGCTGTGTTTCCACTGGCAGACCATTCTGTTTCTCCTCAGATCAGCCAGATTCCTCTCCCATGTGCAGGGGGAAATGGAATCTAATCCCTCCTACCATGCCACCATCTTCCTTCCTCCAATATTTAATATTTTAAATATTTTTAAACCCAATTAAACTGTATTTTGGAGTAAGATGTGAACCATGGAGCTAGATTTATTTTGTCTAATTAATTAAATTAACAGATAGGTTTTTTAGAAATTTTCAATTCCTTTGAGTAAGTACCAAGGAGTGTGATTGCTGGATTGTATGAAAAGAGTATGTTTAATTCTATAATAAACAGCTAAAGTATTTTCCAAAATGGCTGTATCATTTTGTGTTTCCATCATCAATGAATGAGAGTTCCTGTTGCCACATATTCTTGTCAGCACTTGGTGTTGTTAATGTTTCGGATTTTAGTCATTCTAATAGGTATATAGTTGTATGTTGTTTTAATTTGTAGTCCATAATAATATATGATGTCGAGCATCTTTTCATATGCTTTTTTGCCATCTGTATATCTTTTTTGGTGAGGCATCTGTTCAGTTCTTTCCAGCATTTTTTAATTGGGTAGTTTGTGGGGTTTTTTTTATGTTGAATTTTATGGTTTCTTTGTGTAATTTGAATACCAGTCTTTTTATCAGATATGTATTTTGCAATAGTCTTTTTCTCTCACTTGCTTCCTTTTATTCTTATAACAGTGTGTTCTGAAGAGCAGAAGTTTTAATTTTTATTGAAGTCCATTTTATTAATTTTTTTCTTTCATGCGTTGTGTCTTTGGTGTTGAACCTAAAAAGCCAAACCCAAGGTTACCTAGATATTCTCCTGTTGTATCTTCCAGGACTTGTACAGTTCTACATTTTATATTTATGTCTGTGTTTGATTCTGAGTCCCCCCTTTTTTTTTTTGCATGTGGGTATCCATTTGTTCAAGAATCATTTGTTGAAAAGTGTATTTTTTCTCCATTGTATTGCCTTTGCTCCTTTGTCAAAGATCAGTTAACTACCTTTGCGTCACTTTATTTCTGGGTTCTGTACTCTGTCTATTGATCTACTTGTCTATTCTTTTGCTACTACCATACTGTCTTGGTGGTGGTGGTTGTTTTTTTTTTAACTTTTTTTCTTGTTGTTCAAGTACAGTTTTCTACTTTTCTCCCCTACCCTCTCCACCACCCCAGCCCTCCCTACCTCCCTCCCATGTTTCCACCCTCCATTGTTATTGTCCATATGTCCTTTATAATTGTTCCTGTAAACCCTTTACCCTTTTCCGCTATAATCCTCTCCCCTTTCCCCTCTGGTCACTGTCAGCCTTTTCTCAATTTCAGTCCATGCTGTCTTGATTACTGTAGTTTTGTTGTAGGTCTTGAAATCATGTAATATTAGTTCTTTGACTGTGTCCCTCCCTTTTAATATTGCATTGGGTATTCCAAATCTTTTGCCATTCCATATAAACTTTAGAATCTAATTTGTTAATATCTGCAAAATAACTGCTGGAGTTTTAAAAAAGATATTATTTATTTATTTTTAGAGAGAGGGGAAGGGAGGGAGAAAGACAGGGAAAGAAACATCGATGTGTGGTTGCCTCTCACATACCCCTGCCAAGGACCTGACCCATAAACCAGGTATGTACCCTAACTGGGAATTGAACTGGAGACTTTTTTTTAAATGTATTTTATTGATTATGCTATCACAATTGTCCCTTTTTCACCCCTTTTATTCCCTTCTGTCCTGCACTATCCCTTCCACTCATATTGCCCCACCCTTAGTTCATGTCCATGGGTCATACATATAAATTCTTTGGCTTCTCCATTTCCTATGTTATTCTCAACCTCTCCCTATTTTGTACCTACCATTTATGCTTCTTCTTTCTTGTGCCTTTTCCCCCCATTCTTTTCCCTTCCCCTCTCCCCTGTTAATCCTCCATGGGATCTCCATTTCTGTGATTCTGTTCTTGTTCTAGTTGTTTCTTTGTTTTTTTGTTTTGTTTTGTTTTTAGGTTCAGTTGTTGATAGTTGTGAGTTTGTTGTCATTTTACAGTTCATAGTTTTGATTATCTTCTTTAACTTGGATAAGTGCCTTTAACATTTCATACATTAAGGGCTTGGTCATGATGAATGCCCTTAACTTGACCTTTTCTGGGAAGCACTTTATCTGCCCTTCCATTCTAAATGATAGCTTTGCTGGATAGAGTAATCTTGGATGTAGGTCCTTGCCTTTTATGACTTTGAATACTTCCTTCCAGCCCCTTGCCTATAAGGTTTCTTTTGAGAAATCAGCTGATAGTCTTATGGAAAATCCTTTGTAGGTAACTGTCTCCTTTTCTCTTGCTGCTTTTTAAGATTCTCTCCTTATCTTTAATCCTGGATAATATAATTATGATGTGCCTTGGTGTGTGCTTCCTTGAATTCAACTTCTTTGGGACTCTCTGAGCTTCTTGGACTTCCTGGAAGTCTATTTCCTTTGTCAGATTGGGGAAGTTCTCCTTCATTATTTTTTCAAATAAGTTTTCAATTTCTTGCTCTTCCTCTTCTCCTTCTGGCACCTCTATGATTTGTATGTTGGAATGTTTAAAGTTGTCCCAGAGTTTCTTAAGCCTCTCCTTATTTTTTTGAAATCATATCAAGCATCTTCTTGACTACTGTGGGATAAAACTAGAAATCAACTACCAGAAGAAAATTGGAAAAATTGGAAATATGTGGAGATTAAACAACGTGCTACTGAACAACTATTGAGTCAATGAGGAAATCAAAGAGGAAATGTAAAATGTGGAGACAAGTGAAAATGAAAATATAACAAAATCAATAGATATATCAAAAGGGGTACTAAAAGGGACATAAATAGCAATACAGGCCTACCTTAAGAAATAATAAAAATATCAAACAATCTAACTTTATACCCAGAAGAACAAATGAAGCCCAAAGTCAATATAAGAAAGAAAATAATAAAAATCAGCAGAAATAAATGAAGTAGAAATTTGAAAGACAATAGAAGAGATTGATGAAACTAAGAGCTTTTTTTAAAAAAAGATAAACAAAATTGATAAAGCTTTAGCTAGAGTCATTAAGAAAAAAGAAGGCTCAAGATAACCAAAATCAAGAGAAAAAAAAGAGAAGTTACAACAGGCTCCACAAAGCATCATAAGAGATTACCATAAACAGTTAAACTCCAAAAAAGTTAGAAAATATAGAGGAAATGGATAAATTCTTAGAATCATACAACCTTCCTAGTCCAAATCATGAAGAAATAGAAAACCTAAATAGACCAATTTCTAGTAAGGAGATTGAAACAATAATTTAAAGACTCTGTAAAATAAAAGTACAGAATCAGACAGTTTTGCTGGTGAATTCTACCAAATATTCAAATGAGATTTAAGAATTATCCTTCTCAAACTCTTCCAAAAAAGCTGATGAGAAGGGAAGATTTCCAAATTCATTTTATGAGGCCAACATTATCCTGAAACCAAAAACAAAGAAAATGCAAAGAAAGAAAATTATAGACCAATATCCCTGATGAACATAGATGCAAAAAACCTCAACAAAATATTAGCAAATCTAATACAATGTTACAAGGATCATACACCATGATCAAGTGGTGTTTATTCCAGGGATTTATTCCAGGGATGCAAGGATGATCAGCATTTGTGAATTAATCAATGTGATATAGTACATTAACAAAATAAAAAATAAAAACCATATGATCATTTCAATGGATGCAAAAAAGAAAAAGTATTTGACAAATTTCAACATCCATTTATGATAAAACAAAAAACTCTGTTAAATGGGCATACAAGGAAAGTACCTCAACAAATAAAGTCCATATATGACAAACCCACAACTAGTATCATACTCAAGAATGAAAAACTGAAAGATTTTCCTCCAAGTTGAGGTAAAAGACATGGATGTTAACTCTCATCATTGTTAGTCAATATAGTATTGGAAGTCTTAACTAGAGCAATCTGGCAATACAAAAGAAATAAAAAGTATCCAAATTGGAAAGGAGGAAGGAAATAAAGCTCTTACTGTTTATGGATGACAAAATTTTATATATAAAAAATTCTAAATACTCCATACAAAATTTATTAGAAATAATAAGTAAACTTTCAGAGTACAAAATCAACATACAAAAATCTGTTGCATTTCTGTATACTCACAAGGAAAAACTCACAAAAGAACTTAAAAAACAGTCCCATTTATTGGGTTGGCCAAAAAGTCCATTTAGTTTTTTCTGTAAAAGACACATTTTTCATTTTCACCAATAACTTTATTGATTTGGTTGTTTTTAGTATATCATCTCTCTCCTGTGTGGTGCAATGTTGCCCATTCTCAATTAATGTCTCAATTTGATTGCTATCAACTGGTCTGCCTAACTGTGGAGCATTGTCCACCAAGAAATCTTCAGCACAAAACTTCACAAACCACTTTTGACGTATTCGATCAGTCACAGCACCTTCTCCATACACTGCACAAATCTTCTTTTTGGCATTTCAGTTGTGTTGTTACCTTTCTTGAAATAATAAAGCATAATATGCAAAAAATATTGCTTATTTTCTTCAACCTTAAATATTAAAATGGCTACACAAAAATTCACCAATTTTGTTAAGTTTTTAAAAAAAAATGCATGCTGATATGAAAGCTGTCACAATACAATCTAAAAAAATTGCTCCCAATGAAGTTAAAGACAACTAAGCGCTGCTAGAGCCATGTTATGGAAAAGAACCAAAGGAACTTTTTGGCCAACCCATACAATTGCAACAAAAAGAATAAAATAGAAATAAATTTAATAAAGGAGGTGAAAGATTTGTATACTAAAAGACATTGTTAAAAAAAATTGAAGACACAAAGAAATGGAAAGATAATCTATGCTCTTGGCTTACCAGAATTAACATTGTTAAATGTTCACATTATCTAAAGCAACTTGCAGATACAATGCAATTCTTATCAATACATCAATGGCATTTTTCACAAAAATAGAATATTAAAATCCCAGTGTTTGTATGGAACTACAAAAGACCTCCAACAGCCAAAGCAATCTTGAGGGAAAAAGAACAAAAGCCAAAGGTATCACACTCCCTAATTTCAACCAATATTACAAAGCTATAGTAATGAAGACAGCATGGCGTTGGCAGAAAAAGAGATACATGGATAAATGGAACAGAATCAAGAGCCTGGAAATAAACCCACACGTATATGAACAATTAATTTATAACAAAGAATCCAAAAACATGCAGTGGGGAAAGGAAAGTATCTTCAATAAATGGTGTTGGGAAAATTGGATAGTCACATGCAAAAGGATGAAACTAGACCATTATCTTACACCATACACAAAAATTAACTCTAAATGGATTAAAGATTTGAATATAAGGCCTAAACCATGAAATACCTAAAATAAAACATAAGTAGTAGCTCCTTGACATCAGTCTTAGTGAAGTTTTTGTGGCTTATACTCCAACAACAAAGGAAACAAAGGCAAAAATAAACAAATGGAAGTGCACAATGGTATCATCCAAAGTCTCTAGTTGACATGAGGGTTCGCTCTAGATGTTGTACCTTCTCTGGGTTTGCACAAGTTTATTGTGACATATATCCATGTTCATAGTATCATACAAAGTATTTTCACTGCCCTAAAAATTTTGTGCTCCACCTATTTATACTTTTCCCCTGTTCCAATCCCTGGTAATCATTGGTCTTTTTACTATTTCCATAGTTTTGACTTTTCCAGAATATCATATAGTTGCAATCCTACTGTAAGTAGCTTTTTCACTTAGTAATGTTCACTCAAGTTTCTTCCTGTCTTTTCATGTCTTGATATCTAAATTCTTTTTAGTGCTGAATAATAATCTGTTATCTGAATGTACCACAGTTTATCAATTTATTCCTACCAAAGAACATCTTTGTTGCTCCCAAGTGTTGGTAATTACAAATAAAGCAATGATAAACATCTGTGTGCATATAAGTTTTCAATTTCTTTGGGTAAATAGCAAGAAGCATAATTGCTGGATTATACATTAAGGATATGTTTAGTTGTGTAAGAAACTGCCAAACTGTCTTCCAAAGTGACTGTATCATTTTGCATTCCCACCAACAATGATTGAGTGTTCTTGTTGCTTCACTCCCTCATTAGCATCTGATGATGTCAGTGTTCCAGAGTTTGGCCATTCTAGTTGGTATGTAGTGGTATCTCAGAGTTGTTTTAACTTGCATTTCCTTGATGCCATATGATGTGAAGCATATTTCCATATGATTATTTGCCATCTGTATATCTTCTTTGATGATAGTCTGTTAAAATCTTTGGCCCATTTTTTAGTTAGGTGGTTACTTTCTTATTGTTAAGTTTTAAGAGTTCTTTGTTTATTTTGAATACCAGTTCTTCACCAGATATGTCTTTTGCAAATATTTTCTTCCAGTCTGTGGCTTTTCTTCTTACTCTATTGACAGTGCTTTTTGCAAAACAGAAATTTCTGATGTCAGTGATGTCCAGCTTATCAGTTTTCCCTTTTATGAAACATTCCCTTGGTGTTGTATTTTTTAAAGACTTTACTTATTTTTAGAGAAAGGGTAAGGAAGAGAGAAGAGAAAGAAAGAAACATCAATGTGTGGTTGCCCCTCTCGCAACCCCTACTGGGGACCTGGCCTGCAACCCAGGCATGTGCCCTGACTGGGAATCAAACTGGTGACCCTTTGTTTCATAGACTGGCACTCAATCCACTGAGCCACACCAGCCAGGGCCCTTGGTGTTTTATTTAATACACTCACTGCATACCCAAGGTCATCTAGGTTTTCTTCTGTGTGATCTAGTTTTCTAGTTCTGTGTTTTAAATTTAAGTGTATGATGAATTTTGAATTATTTTTTTGTGAAAGGTATAAGGTCTAGATTGATTTTTTTTTTTGCATGTAAGTGTTCAGTTGTTCCAACACTATTTGTCTAAATAACTATCTTTGCTCTATGATAACCTTTACTTCTTTGTCTTACCAAAGAAAAAGATTTTAGGAGACAAAGAGACCATTTTCATGAACTTGGCGTGGGCAAAGGTTTCTTTTATTATTTTTTTATTTTTATTTTATTTATTTATTTTTATTTTAATTGTTGTTCTTGTACAGTTTTCTGTCTTTTGCTCCCAAATCAGCCCACCGCCCCAGCCCTCCCCACCGCCCTCCCATTTCCATCCCCACTAGTTTTTGTCCATGTGACCTTTATACTTGTTGCTCCAAACCCTTCCCCTTTCCCCCTGAAATTCCCTCCCCTCTCCCCTCTGGTGACTATCAACCCCTTCTCAATTTCAGAGTCTTTGGTTATATTATGCTTGTTTGTTTGTTTGTTCTGTTGATTAGGTTCCTGTTAAAGGTGAGATCATATGGTATTTGTCCTTCACTGCCTGGCTTAATTTGCTTAGCATAATGCTCTCCAGCTCCATCCATACTGTCGCGAAGGGTAGGAGTTCCTTCTTTCTTTCTGCTGCATAGAATTCCATTGTGTAAATGTACCAAAGTTTCTTGATCCATTCATTTACTGATGGGCACCTAGGTTGCTTCCAACACTTGGCTATTGTAAATTGTGCTGCTATGAACATGGGGGTGCATAGATTCTTAGGTTTCTTAAATAGAATACAAAAACCACTAACCATAAAAGAAAATTTAGATAAAGTATACTATTATGTATTAAGTTTAGGGACTTCTCTGTTCATCAAAAGGCACCATAAGAGAGTTGGAAAGAAAACCACAGACTCAGGTCTGTATAACTGAGTTGGTTTGAGCATTGTCCTGTATACCAAAAGGTTGGGGGTTCAATCCCTAGTCAGGGTATATATGGGAGGCAACCAATCGATGTTTGTCTCTCTATCTCTC
This sequence comes from Anoura caudifer, assembly GCA_004027475.1. Lineage (NCBI taxonomy): Eukaryota > Metazoa > Chordata > Mammalia > Chiroptera > Phyllostomidae > Anoura > Anoura caudifer. The sequence goes on along the minus strand of PVKU01007559.1, from coordinate 38,782 downwards.
TCTCCCTCCCCTTTCCTTTTTCTTTAAAATCAATAAACATATTTAAAAAAAAACAAAAGAAAACCACAGAATTGAAGATATTTTTCACACATATATATCTGACTGAGGACTCGTAATCTAGGTTTTTTAAAAAACAAAACAAAACAAAAACAAAAGACTACCTGCAAATCATGAGGAAAAGACCACCCAGTGGAAATAATAACAAAAGAGTCAAAGAGTCTATTCCCACAAAAAGATATGCAAATGGCCGATATACATAGAAAGAGCTGCTCACCTTCATTAGTCATTAAAACCCCAATGATACATCTGTATTTCATATTAGCAAAGTAGCTGAAGTGAAAAAGCACAAGGCCACAGTGCAGAACACATGGCAATGGAAATTGGTACAACCACTTTGGAAAACTGGCAGAATATGCTAAGGCTGAACATTTTTATACCCATTACCCAGGAATTTCACTCCTAGGTACATACCCCATAGAAATGTATTTGTATATACAGTAAGAACCATGTGGCAGAATCTTTATAGCATCTCTTTTGATAATAGCCTCAAACTGGAAAACTACCCAAATGCTAATCAACAGTAGAATGGATAAATAAATGTATGTATTTACATTCATACAATGAAATACTATGCATCAATGAGAAATATCACAGTACAACAACATAAATAATGTTGAAGGGAAAAATCCACAAAACATTACAGTGAGTGATTCCATTTATGTAAATGAAATATATATATTTTAAAAACAGGCAAAAGTATTCGATGCGATGGGGTATAGTGACTGGAAGAGGTTCAAGGGGATACTTATGAAGTAATTCTTTTTCTGACTGCTGATTATAAAGGTGTGTTCAGTTTGTGAAGATTCATTGAGCTACATACCTATATTTTGTTTACTTTTCTTCATGTATAAGGTATGTAACTTTAATAAAACTTTTCCCACCCTGGCTGATGTGGCTCAGTGGATTGAGCAATTGCCTGCTCAAAGGGTCACTGGTTCAATTCCCAGTCAGGGCACATGCCTGAGTTGCAGGCCAGGTCCCTGGTGGGAGTGTGAGATGGGGGTGTGAGAGAGACAACCACACATTGATGTGTCTCTCTTTCTCTTTCTCTCTCCCTTCTTCTCTGTCTAAAAAATAAATAAATAAAATATTTTAAAAATAAAAAATATAAAAATTTTCCCAGAGTATGTATGTTTTTATAAATAGACAATTTAAAGAAATGTATCAGGTAAATTGGGTTTTACGGATATGAGCATGGTGAATGAATAAGCAAATGTTGGAGACATTCACATGACTAGCTGTGTCATTCCATATTATCTTCCTCCTTCTTGCCCAGCCCAGTGGAACCCCTCCCACCTGCCACCCCTAGCTTCTGTCCTTAGGGTCTGTCCATGGAGCACACTTTTCTGTGAGGCTGAGGTAGACAAGCCTTCAGGCCTGGGCCGTCTTGGTGCTTCTAAGCCATGTTTATAAGCTGAAAGTCGTTTGAGGCATGTGGCATCTTTCTCATTAACACATGAGGAAACTGGGGCTTATTGTGATTTGACCAAAGTCACAGACCGATTAACTACAGAAATATGATCAAATATACCTCCGGGAACTTGACACCCAGTGTTCCATACCAATTTGGGAAGTTTCAAGGAGTCCCTAAATTTACTGTCTCTGTACATTTCACCCACTGTAACATCTAAAGTCCCCCCTACCCTTGTCGAACCATTTTCTCTGGTCCTTTCACAGTTTCCCTGCAGTGGCCTGCCACTAGGGAGCCCCAGAAAGGGGCTGAGTGGCTGGGAAAGGAGCAGGCAAGTTAGGTTCTGTGCAACTGCCTCCTCAAGGCCAGCGAGCCCTATCTAATGCTGCAACCTTATTCCTTCCCCAGGTCATTCTGAACCTCCCTTGCTGCCATGAAGATTGCAGTTATTGGGCAGAGCCTCTTTGGCCAGGAAGTTTACTCCCAGCTGAGGAAGGAAGGCCATGAGGTCGTAGGCGTGTTCACTGTCCCAGACAAGAATGGGAAGATGGACCCCCTGGGTGAGTGGGTGGTCTAGGAGCAGGGAAATGGGGTGTCCAAGAAGGCAAGTTGTGGTGAATGGGAGCAGAGTCTGCAGGATCTTGTGGTGGAGCTATGGGTGCCTCTTGGTCAGAGGAAACCATACATGGTCCACCCTGATCCTGCTCTAGTGCCAACTGGCTGCCTGGCTTTTCTGGAACAAGTGGAGACCTCCTCCTCACCTAATTGTGGGGTGGGGTTTGCATCTTAGAGAAGGGCCATGGAAAATCTCCACCTTGCTCCCAGGGCCCCATTGTCTGACTGCTCCAGGTTTTTCTGAGCCTAGGACCCAGGCCCTGAAAGAAATGCCAGGCAGGAGTGACTGCATCCTGACCACTGGGAGGGCCTGATATAGAGTGCTGACTCTACTCTGGGAGTTTCTGTTCAGAGGGTTGGAATGGAGTCAGAATTTGCATTTCTAACAAGTTCCTCCGTGATGCTGATGCCCTTGGCTCTATAAGGAGCACAATTTGTGAATCACTGGCTAAGCTGGGGGCCTCCACAGCACAGCATGATGCAGGGGCCCTCAGCTCAGATTCACAGGCTCTCCGTGGACACTTATGGATCATTCTCAGGCCTGACAGATACAGAATGTAAGGGCCAGGCTTAGGAAAGGGGCCTTATGTAGCTGACTAAGCACAAGATTATAATTCATGAGGAGAGTTGAGTCATCCAGGAGAGCAGTGCAGGCTGACCCTGGACTCAACTCCAGCACCACCCTGATGTCAACCAGGCCTTGTTCCTAGATCTGACTCCACTGTGACCCATGATATAGCCTGAACCCAGCCTCTAGCCACTAAGTGTCCACTGACACCAGCCCCTGAGCCTGGACCCAGACTGAGCCTGGCTGGGGCTGCTACTTGACCCTACTTCAGATGTCCTGCAGAAATATTCTTTTGGTCACAGTGGGAACAGCTTTTACAAGCACAGTCTGCTCACACTGATCCAAGGCATAGAGGCAGAGGGGGATAGAAGATGGGTCAGTTCTAGTCAGGGGCCAGACATCAGGAGTACTAACAGAATCGAGTACAATGAAGTGTCTGATAGATGATACAAAAGAGAAATTGAAGGTACTGGGATAATGACTGCAGAAGGTAGCTGCCACCTCAATGGCTGGGAAAAATCAAGGGAAGAAGCTCTAACTTCTAAAACTTGTAATTGTGGGCTGTAATTCAGACCTGTGTGGAGGGTCTACTGGCGATGGATGCTGGTAGCAGGGCAGGAGGAAGAGCATGAAGGCTAGGACTCGGACTTTGGAGTGCAGGCACCAGCAGGAGGGAGTTGTGTGCACTGAGGCTAGTTCTGCAGATACTGGGAAAACTGCAAAGTGACTCAGCTGCTTCTTTGGGGTGAAGAAATAAGGCTGGGGTGGTACTCACAGGACAAAAGCTCACAGAAAGAAGCGAACCCTTCCTTCTCTCTTATCCTCTCCCCCTCCAACACCCATATTGGCAGTGCTTTTGTAGTTTACAGGCGCCTGGACCCCACCACAGGGAGAGGAGAAGGGTGGAGATCGGTAACTTGGTGATGGGCATGGTGAAGGTGTTGGAAGTGGCATGAGGGCAAGAGGTCAACCATAGGGGCTCAAGCAGGAGTCTGGGAGAAGGAGGAGATCAGTTGTCATGTCTTAGTTGTCAACAGAAGTTGGTCCAGACAGAAACATCACCTTTGGCTAGTGCTGTCTCCTCTGTGCTGCTGACTTGAGCCTGGCTGTGCATTGAAGAAGGATGAAATGGACAGGACTGGGGAGAAGATGGATGAGTCATTTTGCTGGGAAGGCAAAGGTGGTCATGTGTGGGTGGGTATGAAAAGGGGCTAATTTCTCATTTACTCACTATCCCACAGGCCTGCAGGCTGAGAAGGATGGAGTGCCAGTATTTAAGTTCTCCCGCTGGAGGGTGGGAGGACAGGCTGTGCCTGACGTTGTGGCAAAATACCAGGCTTTGGGTGCTGAGCTCAATGTCCTGCCCTTCTGCAGCCAGTTCATCCCCATGGAGGTCATCAATGCCCCCCGCCATGGTTCCATTATCTACCACCCGAGTCTGCTCCCCCGTCATCGAGGGGCCTCGGCCATCAACTGGTAAGATGGCAAAAACATCACCCTCTGCTTGAATCATCATCTTCCCTTAACCTGGAGCTTTTCTCTGTGGCTGCATATCAGGCTTCATGCAGGTGCTTGTCCTGTCTGCCATGCCATATGGCAGCCATATACAAGATTGCTGAAATGTTATCAGTCAGAAAGAACATTCAAGAGAACTGGGGGTTGGCATTGCTAAGCACTCTGTATTCCTACAGTAAACTGCAAAGTGGACAGGGGTCTCAGAAAGAGCTGTGAAGGGGTTTGCTGGTGGCCTCACCCAGGAGGCTACCAGGACCACCAACCCAGGTGATATGCCTAGTGGTCTGCTCTAAAATCCACCCACTTCCATACTCTCAGTAGCACCCACTTGCAAAGAGATAAAGATGGATGATGAGAAGTACTAAGAAGACAATAAATGGATGATGTGTAGAGTGGGTGGGGTAATTTGGATGAGTAGTCAGGGTAGGGAGACATTTGAGTTGGGAAAAGAGAGTGGTTTTGCAGTTAAACTGGTCTGATTGGAGTTCACACACCAAGATCTCCAGCCATGTGTTTTCACTTCTGTGGACTTCAATTTCCTTGTCGGTAAAGGGGGCATGCCATGCCTGTTACACGAGTTGGGAAGATTAAGGTAAATTAGGTATATTGGGCTTTTACTACAATGCCTGGCACATGGTTGGTGTCAATAAATACCTTTTTTTTTCTCCTTCCCACTCTTGCCAGAGCGGGCATCAATCCTCCCAGGGCTTGAGGGAAACAAGGATGTGTGCTGGATGGCCAGGGCCATCCCCAAGGCATCTTCTGTTATTTTTCCTGCTAGACCCAGGGTTTCATTCTACTTTTCCCTAGGACCCTCATTCATGGAGATAAAAAAGGGGGTTTTACCATCTTCTGGGCAGATGATGGCCTGGACACTGGGGACATTCTGCTCCAGAAAGAGTGTGAGATCCTCCCGGATGACACCGTGAGCACTTTGTATAACCGCTTCCTCTTCCCTGAAGGCATCAATGGGATGGTAAGGGCTGGAAGGTGGCACTGCCACATGTACCTGCATGGCCTATTTGTTCTGGAGACCCTCTCTAGGCCCAGCCTGCCCTTGAAGCTGGCCAGGAATCTGTTCCCCAATTCCAGGACTCTGAAAGGAAAGAGCTCTCATTTCAAGGTTTTAAAGAGGCAGAATTAAGACATATAAGATACTGTATTGGGCAGGACTCTTGCTTACAACTGACAGAACCCAACCCAAACAAAAAGCTTTAGCCAAAAGGGAACATTTTTACTCATTTAACAGAGAAGACTAAAGGCAGGGATGGTATCAAGCATAGCTGAATCCAGAGGCTTAAGCCATGTCACTAGGATTCTATTTCTCTTTTTTTTTCTTCCTGATTCTTCTTTTCTGTTTGGTTAGTTTCATTCTTGGGTTGCCTGACCTCAAATGGGAGGAAAGATAGTCACTGGTATAGCTCAAGGCGTACACCTCTGGGTTCCAGGGGGAAAAAAATCCCCTTTGTCCTAAAATTCATGAATAAAAAATCAGAGAAGACTGTGATTGGCTGATTTGAGAGTCATGTTACCACCCTGAAGCAATTACTGTCCAGGGTGATGGAATACTCTGGCAAACCTCACATGCTTCCTGCCTTGACCTGTTGGGGAAGGAAGGCTCCTCCAGGTATATCTTATAGACCAAGTTTTCCCCATGAGAGAGGCTTCTGTTACCAGAGAAAGACACAAGAATGTCTGAAAATCAGAGACACTTGTGCTTGGCACAGCAGTCAGACACTGTGGGACCTGACTCCAAAGGGGCTGGGGTTGTGTGAGGCTGTTGGTGGTACAGCAGGAGGAGGCCAGGTAGTGATGGCCAAAGGCAGACACATTTCTGCTTCTCAATGATTGCAGAAGCAGGCAGGAGTCAGACAGGAGGAGGCCTCCAGGAGGAGATCATTTGCTATTTGGAAGTAACAATAATCATAACAATGAGGTAAAAGTGCTCATGGCTACCCAGATGTCAACTGTTCCATTGCCCTTAGCCAGTCTTGTCTGCTGCCACCCTTTTTTTTTTTTTTAGGTGTGTTAATGGCCTCTTTGTATTCTTTCCCATGCAAATTAAACTTGCTGGAGATTTGACATAACAGAGAAAGGCATTACCTTGCATATCTCGCAGGAAACAATTAAAAATATCCTTTAAGGCTGTGCTATCTAATAGTCACCTGAGGCTATTAAATTAAAATGAATGCTAATTAAAAATTGACTTCCTCAGTCTCACTAGCTACAAGTCAAGTCCGTAAGAACTACGCATGGCTGACGGCCACTGTATTGGACAGTACAGACGTAGAACGTATCCATCACCACAGAACATTCCACTGGGCAGTACTGTTTTAGGCATTTCTCATACTCCCATCACTTTTAGTCTCGCTGTCTCTGTGGGGCTCTTCTCCCAGCCCCTTCCTCACCATAAGCCCACCTTCCTGGCTCCCCCTCTCCCCTCCCCTAATTCCTTCTCCCACAATCTTTCCCTTTCCTTTAACAGAGAAACTACTCCTTGCATAATCTCAGACCCCCAAAACCATCATGAGGCTCACATTTCATTTTTCTTACCAGGCAGGGAAGGTTTTAGATAAAATACATGGAAATTTTTTCAATTTCACTGTCTTTGGTTATATTTTGCTTGCTTGTTCATTTTGTTGATTAGGTTCCTGTTAAAGGTGAGATCATGTGGTATTTGTCTTTCACCTCCTGGCTTATTTTGCTTAGCATAATGCTCTCCAGTTCCATCCATGCTGTCGTGAAGGGTAGGAGCTCCTTTCTTTCTGCTGCATAGAATTCCATTGAAATTGAGAACAGGCTGACAATGACCAGAGGGGAGAGGGGAGGGGATTATAGGGGAAAAAGGTGAAGAGCTTACAGGAACAATTATAAAGGGCACATAGACACTAACAAGAGGGGGGGTGGAAACAGGGGAGGGAGGTGGGGAGGGTTGAGGTGGTGGTGAAGGATGAGGGGGAAAGGCAGAAAACTACTTGAACAAAAAATGTTCAAGAAAACATGGAAATTTGTGTGTGTGTGTGTGTGTGTGTGTGTGTGTATTCTATATAATGTTCTAAAACCTTGTGTAGTAGAGAAGGTGGGGTTTTGTGCCCCTTGTACAGATTGAAATTGGATTAGGATAAGCACTGTCTCTTCATACAGGAGATATTTCTTAGGTGGTTGTTGTGTGCCAGGCATGTATGATTAGTGTTGGGCAGGGTCCAGACTCTGTGAATCCAGGGACCCAGGGGATTGGTGTAAGGGGAAGGTCCTAATGCTGGGGATACCAACTGATCTGGGCCTCCCCAGGTGCAGGCTGTGAGGCTGATTGCTGAGGGCAAAGCCCCCAGACTCCCTCAGCCTGAGGAAGGAGCCACCTACGAGGGCATTCAGAAAAAGGAAACAGCCAAGGTGAGTGCCAGGGCTCTGCCCACCCTGAAACCTGTCTGTGCTTGGGCTGGAGTGTGGAGGGTATCTTGGGGAGGCTGAAGTTCTTACTGGGCAACTAGGTTGTAATTGTTTAAGGCCAGAAGAGAGGGCTTCCCAGGCTAGGGAAGAATAAGCAAAGCTGTGGATGAGGGAAGGCAAGTGTCACCCAGACAGACAGGGAACGGTGTCCTTTCTGGTTTTTTTTTTTTGTTTGCTTGTTTTTTTCCTGTTAGGAGAAATGCACAGGCAATGTTCCCAGAAAGAAGATGTGTGTGTGTGTGTGTGTGTGTGTGTGTGTGTGTGTAAAATCAGCTCTAGTGCCAGAAGTCTCTAAGATGAGAGAGGAGAGGTAATTCAGTTCCTCAAAGCTGTCACAAGTAGTAGAGTCTTGGGTGCTTATGGACTGTATCTCTGCTCAGGGCTTGGGAAGTGATTTGTGGGGACCTGTGTGAGTCCTGTAGGCCAGGAGAAGCAGTTGGCAGAGCACTATGGGATGGGCCTGCACTTTGTGCTGGAACTCTGTGTAAGGCCTTGTCCATCTTAACGATGGAACATTATCTTCCCCAAACAATCAGTTTGTGTTTATTCAACCTATGAAAGTCTTGAGGGTCCGAGAGCACCCAGAGCATGGGTACCAAGGAGAGACCCACCCAGTTCAGGGACTGAAGACTAGTGTCTAAGAAGCCAGACTTTCCCGCTTTCTTTCCCGGGCTTTACCTACTGTCAGGGGTTATCAGGGCTGAAAGGGAGGGCAGAACTGTTGCCCCAATGGTCAGAGAGTAAAGACAGACTGGTTGAGCAGACATATCCTGCCCCACAGATCAACTGGGAGCAGCCAGCAGAGGCCATTCATAATTGGATCCGTGGGAACGACAAGGTGCCAGGCGCCTGGACAGAGGCCTGTGGGCAGGTGCGTTCATGCATGGCTGGGATTAAGCTAGATCCACTGCTGTGCCCCATTGGCTGCAAAACTGGTTGGCAAATAGCCACTGCTCTGAGTTCCAATCCCACCCAAGTTCCCCCAGCCACTTCAGCCCCTCCCCTAGGGCCACAAGATGTACCCATCATCTGGTGGCTAAAGGGTAAAGGGACAGCACAGCTTAAGGCCTCCCAGCCCTGCATCAAGTCTAGGTTGAATTGCATTGGTTGTCAAATATTTTGACTCTCACCCCTGGGTTCAGGGAGACCCCAGGCCCACCTCTGACTTCTACTTGGCTCCAGGGGGAGGAGAAGCATGCTCAGGCCAGAGGCTGGGCACCAGGCAAGTCAGGTGTTGCTTACAGGCTCTCTGAGGCATTAGGGTCTGGCAAGACTGTGAGCAGGGACTTTGTCTGTAGCCCATGGAAAGTCCCTTCACAAAGTCCCAGTCTTTCCAAACCCCTCATCAGTGACCAACTGCAGAGACTGTCCAGGAGTTCCTGACACAGTCCCTTCTGCCTTTGCCATCATAAGACCCTTTCCAAAATGACCAGTGCTTAGTGGCATCACTAGGGCACCACTTTGTGGTGCCTTGAGCAGATTTTCACCCAATCCATCTACCTGAAATCTGAGGCTGGGGGGCAACACAAAGGGTCTTAGGGGCGCATAGGGCTTAAGGGCTCTAGAGGCCTCCAAGTCTTCTCCAGGCCTTGCTGTGCCCCTGGAGGCACAGTCCTACACCCACATTGCACTGCCCTCTGCTCCATGTCATATCCATAGCCCTGCCTAGGCTTCCAATGGTGGGGACCTCTTCTCATTCACCACCTTCTGTTTTTTTTGTCCTGTTTCCAAACAGAAGGTGACATTTTTCAACTCGACGCTGAACACTGCAGACCTGGTGCCAGAGGGAGAAGCTTTGCCCATCCCAGGAGCGCATCGGCCAGGGGTGGTCACCAAAGGGGGATTGGTCCTCTTTGGAAATGATAACAGAATGGTAATGCTCTTGTGGGTCACATGTCCCTGCTGTAGTCTCAAGGCTACACAGACTGCTGTCCAGGGTTCCTGTCACTACAATCAACTCCAGCTGTTCTGGAGAAAACAGAAGATAAGATGGTAGTCTCTAGGTGTCCACACTCACCCCTGACCACTAAGTCTCTCCACTTTCCTGTTCCAGGAAGACTAGCTTCTTGTTCTTTTGGACCAACTGTCCCAGCCAGAGCTGAGTGTCCTGTGAGGATGTCAGAATCAGAGAAAAACCCTCTCCAGGGAGGCCTGAACTTGGGGCCTTGTATTAGTCCTACAGAGTGTCCAGGTGTCACTAGGTGTGGTCATTGAACCTCTGTGCCTCAGTTTAATTCTCTTTAAAGGTCCCTGGAATCATGACAAGTACACAACATGCTCTGATTCATATTGGCAGACTCTGAAACTCAGAAACAGCTAATATTTATGGAGCACTTTCTGTGTACTGGCCACAGTTTTAAAAAATTGATGTGTATCAAATTTAATTCTCTCGACTTCTGGCCAAGATGGAGGCGTAGGTGGACACACTGTGCCCCCCCTCTCACAAACAGAATTAAGGACAACAAAAATTTAGAACCAAAAAAAAACCAAGCAGAACAGATAAAAAATTGAATTGTATGGAAGTCTGACAACAATTTGCCCAGACTAGTAAGAGGGGCAGAGTCGGCAGCCAGCAGAGAGGGATTGTGGCAGGAAAAAGCAGTGGCTAGTGGTCTTGTACGTGCAGGCAGTGGTTGGCACACCTCAGGCACACAAGCAGCGGTTATTGGGCACAGGGAGGCAACAAGCAGACCCAGTGAGGCACACAAGGCGGCTGACCGTGGTCACACATTTGCTTGCAGATAAACCAGGTGAACACGGGCAGCAGGACAAACTGCGCAACCCAGGGCCCCAGCGCTGGGAAATAAAGCCTAAAAGTACAGATTGAAAACACTTGTGGGGGTTGAAGTGCTGGGAAAGACTCCCAACCTCACAGGAGAGTTCATAGGAGAGACCCACAGGGTCCTAGAACGTACACAAACCCACCCACATGGAAATGAGCACCAGAAGGGCCCAATTTGCTTGGGGAAAGCGGTGGAAGGGACTGGAATCAGAGCAGAGCAAGTGCCATTGTTCCCTCTCGGACCCTGCCCCCACATACTGTCACATCCCAGCAACTGGGCTGCCCCACCCTGGTGAACACCTAAGTCACCACCCCTCACTATGTAACAGCTTCAGCCAGACCAAAAACAAACAAATGGCTAAAACAGGAGAACAGATCAAAGCCCCAGAGCCAATTCATCTAAACAACCAAGAGATAGCCAGCCTATCAGACACACAGTTCAAAGCACTTCTGATCAGGATGCTCACAGAGTTGGTTGATTTTGGTCGCAAATTAGATGAAAAAATGAAGGCTATACTAAGTGAAATAAAGGAAAGTGCACAGGGAACCAATAGTGATGGGAGGAAAACTGGGACTCAAATCAATGGAGCGGACCAGAAGGAAGAAACAAACAGAAAAGAATGAAGAAACAAGGATTTGAAAAAATGAGAAGCTTAGGAACCTCCAGGACATCTTTAAATGTCCTGCCATCCAAATTATAGGGGTACCAGAGGGGAAGAAGAAGAGCAACAAGTAGAAAACTTATTTGAACAAATAAAAAAGGAGAACTTCCCCAATCTGGCAAAGGAAATAGACTTCCAGGAAGTCCAGGAAGCTCAGAGAGTCCCAAAGAAGGTGGACTCAAGGAGGAACACACCAAGGCACATCATAATTACATTAGGCAAGATTAAAATGAAGGAGAGAATTCTGAAGCAGCAAGGAATAAGGGGACAGTCACCTACAAAGGAGTTCCCACCAGACTGTCAGCTGATTTTTCAAAAGAGGCCTTGCAGGCAAGAAGGGGCTGGAAAGAAGTTCCAAGTCATGAAAGTCAAGGACCTAAATCCAAGATTGTTCTATCCAGTGAAGCTGTCATTTAGAATGGAAGGGAAGATAAAGTGCTTCTCAGATTAGGTCAAGTTAAAGTAGTTCATCATCACCAAGTCCTTATATGAAATGTTAAAGGGACTTATCTAAGAAAATGAAGATCAAAAATATGACAGTAAAAACACAGCAAACTGACAGATATTAACAACCACACCTAAAACAAAAGCAAACTAAGCCAACAGCTAGACCAGGAGCAGAAACACAGAAATGGAGATCACATGGAGGGTTAGCAACAGGGGAGTGGGAGGAGGAGAGAGGGGGAAAAGGTACAGAGAATAAGTAGCATAGATGGTGGGTAGAAAATAGGGGGAGGGCAAGAATAGTGTGGGAAAAGTAGAAGCTAAAGAACCTGACACATGGACATGAACTAAAGGGGGGAATGTGGGTGGGAGGGGGTGTGCAGGGTGAAGGGGAATGATGGGGGAGAAATGGGACAACTGTAATAGCATAATCAATAAAATATATTTTAAAAAAAGTTAAATCCGAAAACACCTTCTAAAAAATTTTTAATTCTCTTGACAACTCAATGAAATATATATTGGTATTCTACCCATTTTACGGAGGGGGTAACTAAAACACAGAGATTTTAAAAAACCTACCCAAAGTCACCCAACCTACTTTTTGGGAGAGCAGGGATTCAAGCTCTAAAATTCTGACTCTGAGGCCCACCAGTTGGCCATAATACACTACTATTAATGCTCACTGCTTGCAGTGGTTGGACAGGTTGGGACCCTAAGATACCAGGGGACAAGGAAGAAAGAGGACAGGCAGGGGACTGTGAAAACTTTAGGGAATTTCAACAACCCTTGAAGCTAAGGGATGTTGAACCTTTAGCTTCATCGGTGTGTACAGGCCAGATGGAGTACGGCACTGCCCTCAGAGAGCCTGAGGCTGCCATCAGTGTCTGTGATTTACAGTAGTTGGGTGTTTTAGGTACTCATGATTGATAAATGCAGTTGGAAGACTAGGCCTATCTTGGATCAGGTTTCTTAGAAGCAGCTCCTCAGATGGGAGATCCTGTATATGTGATTTATGGAGCGACTGCTCTTGAAAAATCATTTACCACTCAGGGAGCAGGCTAGGACAGAGGGTTCTAGCCTTAATTAGGGCAGGCTTGCCCTAGCTGGTGTAGTCAGTGGATTGAGTGTGGGCCTGTGAACCAAAGAGTCACCAATTTAATTCCCAGTCAGGGCACATTCCTGGGTTGTGAGCCAGGTCCCCAGTTTGGGGCACAGGAGAGGCAACTACACATTGATGTTTTTCTCCCTCTCTCCTTCATTTTCCCTATCTCTAAAAATAAATAAATCAAATATTTTTTTTAAATTTCTTTAAAAAAATCAGGGCAGGCTCTGCAGTGTTACTTGTACCTGCAGATTATGTCCTGGTATTTTCACATTACTCAGACCTTGGTTTTGGCTGCCCCAAAGTGGGCTGAGGGACAATGAGGCATAGACCCTGGGCCTCTGGGCACAGCTGTGCTTATCAGCCAACATAGAGGATAAGTGTGCAGAAGTAGGTCACTAATAGCCCACCATTACAGCAGCTGGAAGATTGGGGCCCCAGTCTAGCTGGGCCCTGTTGGGGGGGAGGGACACTGACTCCATCCTCTGTGATATCCACAAAAATAGCAAAATAGAGGAGGCAACCTTGGAAGCCCTTGGTTGAATCATCTTTTGGGAATTTCCATTTGGGCCTGGCTAGGCTTCACCTCACAGAAAGCTCCAGAACATCTTCAAAAAGCAGCAGGCTGGGATCAGGCAGGGAACCTGGCACCAGTTCTGTTAAGGCATATATATAGGGCAGGATGCTATTCTTATAGATCTCTTATCAAACAGATGTCCTGATGTATTCATGAGTACACCTATGTCTCTCGTTCCCATGGGGTTTTTGGGAGCTAGGCTATTGGTGCATAATTCTCTTCTCAGTTGGCTTTCAAATTAGTGCTTGAATTATTTACCTAATGAGTGGGCATCAATTTAATAGATACAATAAAGTCATTACACATAAAAAGAAAATCAGAGCACAGTGGGGTGGGTGATAGGGAAAAGTGAGCATGAGCTCTACAGTTTCCTCTGTGTCCCTAAAACTACAGCCTCCCCACTCTGAACTGTTTTCTTCGTCCTTTATCTGAGACTCCCTGTGCCTTTTTTGCTGTGATGGTTGGAGATGAAGCACAGTGCTCTCCGTAGAATTGCTCCCTTCCCTGCCATAAAGGCAACCACAGGCACTGTAAAATCCTTTCTTGTGCAGCTGCTGGTGAAGAACATCCAACTGGAAGATGGTAAGATGATCCCGGCCTCACACTTCTTCAGGGGAGAAGACAACAGTGCCCTTGAACTGACGAAGTCAGAGCTGGTCACCATGGAGGCTTTGCGGGTAAGAGACCACTTCAGGGCTACTGTATGGTTGTGCACTGCTCATGGGTTTTGTGGATCACATTCTGTGGAGTCAAGCTATTCACACCCTCTGTGGATGTATGTGCTGGCCTTAGGCACAGTGCTTGTTCTATCCTGTTTTGGGCTTTCTGTGTCCTTTTGCCCCTTCTTCCTGCAGCACTGGGACCCTGGCTCTTCTAGGGACTCATTGTCAACAGTAGATAAGTGAAATGGAAGCTAGCTGAAAGAGTCAGGTGCCAAGACCAAGGTTCTATGAATATGTACACTGGAACCTTCTAGAAATGCTTCCCTAGAGGGAGTATCCTGCAATGTGACCAGACTAGGTGTCATAGTCAGGCAGACTCAGACTCTATTCCAGCTCCCTCCTCATGATGCTAGGTAGTGCTTCTCTGTCTGAGAATCACTCTCTTCCACCTGAGTCCAGTAGGTGGTCACTTCCCAGAATAGTTATTGACCTTTCTGATCCCCCACACATTGCCCTCATCCTGGGAGTCATTATATTAGTAATACTACCCTTATTTAATAGACATTGGATGAATTTTCAGACATTCACTCATTAAATTATATATTCAACTACTTATTTAAGAAATATGTCCCAGGCTGGTGTAGTTCAGTGGATTGAGCATGGGCCTGTAAACCAAAGGGTCACTGGTTGGATTCTCAGTCATGGCATATGCCTGGGTTGCAGGCCAGGTCCCCAGTAGGAGTGCATGAAAGGCAACCACACACTGATGTTTCCTTCCCCCATTGTCCCTCCCTTCTCTACTCTCTAAAAATAAATAAATAAAATCTTAAAAAATATTAATTGAACTCCTACTGAATGCCAGGTGCTAAGCCAGACACTAGGAATGTGACAATAAGCACTGTCCCTGCTGTTACGAGGTGTCCTTTCTCATGGGAAACAGAGCCAATGAACAGTTAAGCAAATGAAAAGAATAGTTTTAGACAGGGAGAAGTGCTACAAGTGAAATAATAAGGTAGGAACAGTGCCCCTGGAGGTCACAGACAACTTTAGAAGGAATAATGAGGGAAGCCTTCCCTGGGTGGGAGGAGAGGAGGTCTTGAGCAGAGACCTAAATGGACAGAGAATACCTGAGAGATGACCTTCAAGACAGAAGGAACATCAAGTGAGAGGCCCTAAAAGAAGAGGGCCCTCCCTGTGTTAGGGAGCCACAGAAAGGCAAGGCAACTGGAGCCCAGGAAGGTGGACTATGATGGGAGGAGGCAGGCCAATCAGCAGGCCACATTTGTGAGTGTGGATGTTGACAAGTGAAGACAGCAGGATCCAGCAAGGGAGGGACACAATGACATCAGGAACATCCTTAGTTGAAAGCCAAATATTTGAATGTCTGTTAAAAAGGAAAGAAAGAAAAGCCTGTTTGTTCAAAAAACATTCTTGGAGCAATTGCTCTGGCCCTGGCCCTACACCTGTCCTGGAGTTACAGGGCCAGCTGGACAAACTGACCTTCTGGAGCTTGTAGTTGAGTGGCACTCAGGGTGGGATGAGATTGTGTGTTTGTAGAGCTTGGACTGAGTCAAAAGCTGCTACAACTGAGTCTATCTGTGAAATGGAAAGAATAAAACCTGCCTCTGTGGATGCTGTGTAAAGTAGAGGAGAGAATGCATATGAGAAAGGTCAATTTAGTAGTACTAATTAGAATCTCAGAAAATGTTGGTAATGAGCCTAACAGTCATCAAAAGAAGCAATTACTTCTAGGCTGTGTATGTGTGTAGAGTTCCAAACACTTCAGGATTAGTAGAGTATTTAAGTACTACAACAACTCTATGAAATTGGTGCTTTTATTACCTTCATTTCCCAGCTGAGGAATCCAGATTGAGGCAGAGTCATGGCTAATGAGGAGAGTGCTCAGGCTGGAGTCCTCACCTCCACTGCTACCCATATGGCCTCTTGGTCATTAACATTGCTATCATTGTGCCTATTGGTCAGAGCTGGGCTGGGCCCTTTCATGATGTGTGGTCTGGAGGTGAACTGGGTGGAGGGGAGATGGCCAGGGAGGAGAGGCCAGTGTGGGGACAGTTGCAGCCCTGCACTGTTGGTGGAGAGGGCTTGACCTGGTGGCCTCAGCAAGGGCCAACCCATGTTCTTCATTCAGCAGAGTTCACCAGGCATCCATCATGGACTGAGGCAGGCCATGGGCAACCAAGCCCAGCCTTATACCCTTCTGAGCTGAAGTTGTGCATGTGGCACAAATGCCATGTGTACTGAGCTCCTCTGTACTCCAAGAGTTCTACCTGCCTCATGCAAGCTATCCTCCCACAGTGTTATCAGCCCTCGCAGATGAGGAAGCAGAGGCACTAACATGCTGCCTGAATCCAGGATCAAGCCAGGATCTAAAGGAGGCTCTGTGGCTTTGAGGTGCATTGCCTTTCAGAGGTTCCACATGCATCCAACAAGGGCTGGGGCATCTAGCAGGCACCAAGCAGTGGTATGTTCATACACCAGTAGGTGACTGGTGGCCCCAGGGCACATGAGTCTGAGGAAGGTAGCCGCTGCCAACAGAGCCATCAGGGAAGAGGTGATGCAGAAGTTAGTTCTGAAGGATGCCTATGATTTAAATGTGAGCTGGGGATTCAGAGAAAGCTGTTGCCAGGGGGCAAGGGCCCAGGTGGAGGTGTGGAGGGCAGGCAGTCATGTGGAGACAGGGAGTGGCTCATTGTCATTGCTGATGGTCACACTAAGGGTGAGAAGGGTAAATCCAGGACACCATTCCAAGAAGGAAAGAGGGGA
Organism: Anoura caudifer; assembly: GCA_004027475.1. Taxonomy (NCBI): domain Eukaryota; kingdom Metazoa; phylum Chordata; class Mammalia; order Chiroptera; family Phyllostomidae; genus Anoura; species Anoura caudifer. The sequence continues at coordinate 22,150 of PVKU01007559.1, read as the reverse complement.
ACCAGGAAGAGGTTGGGCTAGGGGTGATGGGGATCTGTTCCTAATTGGGCCTACCTACTCCCCATCAATGACCAGTCATGGCCTGGAGCGCAGATGGAGTATGAGACCTCTCCTGGCTCTTGTTCTGAGAGGTCTGGCTGAGAGCCTGTCAAGGAAACAGTCATTCCATGCTGACCTGCCAGACAACCCTCTTGGTAGACTGGGTGGATGCTGCGCTTTCCATGGTCACCCACAAGGCTGGCTGGTGGGCACTGCTGCTCTCCACAGGTCCAGAGACAGAGGTATAGAGCCAGTTATTCTCTCGGTAAGGACAAAACCCAGGCCTCCTGAGCCCATCCATGTGCCTTGTTTTTACCCTCAAAACTACCCCCATTTTGCTCTCTCTTCCACACTGCAGTAGCCCCACACCTTGTCATGCTAAGGATATCCAAATTTAGACAACAGCACCAAGGTGAGGACAGAGTAAGGAGGAGGTGCAGCTCAGAAAGAGCTGGGTCCTGCCTTTCTTGTCCCCAGCCATGCCCTCAGCTCATCATGTCCATCCTGTTGCCACTGCTGGATTGCCATGGGGGTCCCAGTCCATGGGGTCAAGGTGAGGTGGGAAATGAGAGCAGCAGCAGTTGAGTGGTCTGGGTTGTGACAGCTTCTCCTTCCCCAGGGAGTAGTCAGTCCAGGACCTTCAGGTTCCTCAAAGCAACTGTATCTTGGAGTGGACCAAGAGCCAAGCTTGATACCAGGCCATCCATGCACACACCAGGGGCTGCTCTCACCCAGCTGACACCTGCTCTCAGCTCCCCTAGGAGCTGTGTTCTCACTCTGCCTCTTTTTCAGACTGTCTGGAAACGGATTCTTCCCAACATCCTGGAAGTGGAAGACTCTACTGATTTTTTCAAGTCAGGGGCTGCATCCGTGGATGTTGTAAGGTAAGGCCAGGAGTGAAGGGGTCCCACCCCAGGTGTCTGAGGCAATGTCACCCATCAGCCCAAAACTTAATGGCAGGAAACCACCACCATTTGTTATGCTCATGATTATGCAAGTCAGTGATCCAGAAAGGGCCCACGAGTGCAGGCCTGGCAAGCCACCTTGAATGGGCTACAGGTTAGTGGGTTGTCAAGAGCCAGGACAGCTGAGTAGGTATGTACTACTGCTAGCTGGCTTCTCACCATCATGCCTGGTACCTGGGCAGGGAAGGCTAGCAGCTGCTTTGTGGGCAGCCCTGACCAGGCACTTGCATGTAGCAACTTGGGCACTTGGACTCTGTAGCTGCTCACAGTGCTGAGAATAAGAGTGTCAGCCAACAAGGCAGGTGCGGTAGCACCATTCATCACCCAGTCTGGAAAATCTCATCACATCACTTCCACTGACTTCATTGGTCTCAGCAGTCGAAAGCCTATCCAGGTTCACAGGAAGGGGTGTGGAGCTAAGGCCCACCCCTCAATGGGAAGAGGATCAACTAATAATGTGGCTCTGCTTTAAAACTGCCAGTGAAAGCCAAGGCATGCAGAGTGAGAGGGGAACAGGCAGATAGAGCCTAAGCAGATGAATACAACCTTAGAAGTCTCCCCATCAGTTATATGTTGGAGGTAAAGGAATTATGAATGTAGTATTTAAAAAACTGAGGTATAACTCTACATACAGTGAAATGTATAGAACTTAAGACAACAGTTTAGTAAGCTTCAGTTTAACTTGTGAACCCACACAAGCTATGTTGTATATAATATATAGATTATATTATATATTTCATATATAATACAGGTTATATCTTAATCAAGATAGACACCAGCCTCAGCCCAGGAGATTCCCTCCTACTCCTTACCAGTCAGTGGCCCCATGGCCCATGGACAACCTATCACCATAGATTAGTTTAACATTTCTTCAATTTCCTATGAATTTCCCTGCTTGCCATTTAACAGTGCATACAGAAGGATGTCCACAAAGATGTATTAGAACATCTTTGCTTATAATCAATAGTAACTTAATTCAGGCTTTTTTAAGCAAAAAAAAGCCAAAAAATAAAAGTTCATAAATCTACAATAGCTTTCTTTAGGCATAGTGGACTACTCTAAGGCTCAAATTATGTCATTAAACTTGTCACCATCTGTTGCTTTATTTGGGGGCAAGATTTTTCCTCATAGTGATAAGCACAGTAGCCCTGGTCAAATTTCTTGTCTTTTCAACTTCCCTATTGAAGAGGGAGGTTGCTTCCTCAGCAGTTTTCACATAAATCCTTGACTTGAATTTAGTGGCTGTGGTGGAGTCATGAACCAGTCACATGCCACGGGGAGGCATGCTCTAATTGGCCTAAGCTTGGACATGTGCCTACATCTGGAGCCAAGGGTTGAGTCAACTACATTCAACCCCCATCTCTGAAAAGAGGGCAGATGGTTGTTCCCTTGGAAAATATCAATGTTCCCAGGAGCAGGAGAACTGGGTGCTGAGAAGGCAGAAACAAAGATGCCTGCCAAAAGTGGGGAGAGATTTCTTGTACTTCAGTTGGGCTCACTAAGTGTCTGCAGTCAACTGTAGTTTGGGTGTTCTATGTTGGCCCCTTCCCCAGGATAGGTCAGGCTTGTTCCAGCAGTGGTAGTTCAGTGATGGTAGGGTCCTAGAAGGAGCAGAATAAACACATCACCTCCATGCATTCTGTTGGCCAGAGCAAGTCAAATGGCCAGCCCAGCTTCAAATGGTGGGGAAATGGACTTCACCTTGTGATGGCAGTCCCAGGTTTGCAACATATGTAAAAGGGCTGAACTGGGGCTGTGTATGTAGAAATCTTGGGCACCATGAGTCCTTTGCATTCTGACTTATTTATGTGGTGTAAAGTATACAAAATATGTTTTGTTAAAAAATAATGCTAAGTAAAAGAGTTTCTGACACCTGGGAGAATGATGTTCAGAGGCCAAGTCAGGCTTTCCTAGTGCTTCTGAGCTGAGGTTGATGGAGAATGCAGAAAAAACTAATTCTTTTTTTTTGTTTGTTTTCTAAATAGTTAAGAGCATATATCCTTCTGTTTTTATTATGGTAAAAATATAATATGATCTACCCTCTTAAATTTTTAAGTGTACATTATAGTATTGATAACTATAAGAACAATGGTGTATAGTAGATCTCTCGAACTTTTTCATATTTTATGACTGATACTTTTTACCCATTGAACAGTAACTCTCCATTTTACCCTCCTCCCAGCCCTTGGCAACCATCCTTCTACTTTCTACTTTAGATGCCTTATATAAGTGGAATCATGCAGTATTTATCCTCCTGTGACTGGCTTATTTCACTTAGTGTGGTATCCTCTAGGTTTACCATGTTGTGGCATGTAACAGGATTTTCTTCTTTTTAAAGTTTGAATAATATTCCATGGTATGTGTGTACTACATATTCTTTGTCCATTCATCTGTTGATGAATATTTAGGTTGTTTTCACCTTTTGACTATAGTGAACAATGAATAAGGGTATGAAGATATATATATATTTGAGATCCTGATTTCAAATTTTTGGGATAAATACCCAGAAGTGAGATTGCTAGATCATATGTGGTTCTGTTTTTAATGTTTTGTGCAGCCTTTGTATTATTTTCCATGGTGACTGTACCATTCTACATTTTTACCAATAGTACACAAGGGTTTCAATTTCCCCACACCCTTGCCAGCACTTGTTTTTTTCTGGTTGTTTTTTTTTTTTTGCTTTGTTTAATAATGGTCATGCTAACAAGTATGAAGTGATATCTCATTGTAGGTTTAACTTGCATTTCCCTGACAATGAGTGAGGTTGCACATCTTTTCATATACCTGTTGGCCATTTGTATGTCTTCTTTAGAGAAATTTCTGTTCAAACTTTTTGTTCATTTAAAAAATTGGGTTATTTGTGGGATTTTTCTGTTAAGTTATAGGAATTCCTTATATTTTGGATATTAACCTCCTAACAGATACATGGCTTGCAAATATTTTATCCCATTCTGAAGCTGCCTTCTTGCTCTGTTGATTGTTTCCTTTGCAGTGCAGAAACTGTTCAGGTTCATGTTGTCCCACTTGCATTTTGTTGCCTGTGGTTTTTGTGTCACATCCAAGAAAGCATTGCCAGCACCTTTATGTTTTCTTCTGGGAGTTTTACAATTTCAGGTATTACATTTAAGTCTTTAATTTATTTTGAGTTGATGTTTGTCCCACAGAGGTGTAATGGCCACCATAATGAGAAAGTAACTTTGTACTGAAAGATGAAGCAGGCCACTACATAGAATATAACAGAATTTATTGTAGGGTAATTTACTTAATGGAAAGATAGGGTCAGAATAGAAGAGACAAACCAGCTACTCTGTACAGATTAGTCTTCACTTACAGACCTCTGTTACTGTAATTATTTAATATGATAACTCAGGCGCTAATGACTGGTAGGACAAAGGGACAAAGAACACAGTGGCACCAGGGGCCATACCTCCCAGTGACCTTGTGATAGATGATTGTTTGTAATCTATTCTATTACTGGTTTGATATTTATCTTGGTTGTCATGCCATTCTAGTTGTTAATAACAAAAATTTATATGGCTACATTTTAAGAAACACAAATAATCAATTGGCATTAATATGCTTACTAAAGACAATGAAGTTGATCAAAAGTCACAGTATGAAAGGACACAAAAATGGAGATGGTTTTGTTCACAGCTACATCTAGATAATGTTTGTGTGTAGTTTAAGATAAAGGTATAATTTTGCATATGGATATTGTTTTCCTAATATCATTTATTGAATAGACTATCCCACTGTATATTCTTGATACCGTCTTGAAGATTAGTTGATTTATTTCTGGGCTCTCTATTTTGTTGTGTTGTTCTATATGTGTTTTTTAAAAATATTTTGTTTATTCATTTTTAGAGTGAGGGTAGGAGAGGGAGAAAGAGAGGGTGAGAAATATTGATGTGAGAGAGAATCATCAGTCAGTTGCCTCTTGCACACCTCCTGACCAGGGACTGAACCTGCAACCCAGCCATGTGTTCCAACTAAGAATCAAACCTGTGACCGCTTTGTGGGATGACATACAACCAACTGAGCCACTCACCGAGGGCTATATATCTGTCTTTATGCCTATACCATACTGTCTTTATTACTATATCTCTGTAACATATTTTGAAATCAGGAAGTATAATGTCTCCAGCTTTGTTCTTCTTAAGATTGTTTTGGCCACTCAGTGTCCTTTGTGGTTCCATATGAATTTTAGGACTTTTTTTTTCCATTTCTGTAAAAATCAGTTAGGCTTTTCATAAAGAGAATGGAATCTGTAGATAGCTTTGGGTAGGGTGATCATTTTAACAATATTAATTCTTCAAAACCATGAACATGGTATCATTTATTTGCATCTTCTTTAATTCATTTCAGGAACATTTTATAGTTTTCAGTGTGTAGGTCTCTTACCTCTTTGGTTAAGTGTATTCCCAGTATTTTATTATTTTCAATTCTATTGTAAATGAGATTCTTCTCTTATTTTCATTTTTGGATTGGTCATTTTTAGTGTATAGAAGGAAATGATTTTTCTATGTTGATTTTATTTCCTGAAGCTTTACTAAGTTTGGTTACTAGTTCTAACACTAGTTTGTGGATTTTTAAGGGTCTTCTACATATAAGATCATGTTATGTATGTACAAAGCTAATTTTTCTTCTTTCTTTCCATTTAGATGCCTTTTATATCATTTTCTTGCCTAACTGTTCTGGGTAGAACTTACCCTATGCTGGATAGAAATGGCTAGAATGGATATCTTTGTCTTGCTGCTGATCTTAAAGGAAAACGTTTTTTCCTTTCCTCATTATGATGTTAGCTGTGGGCTTGTCATATCTAATCTTTATAAAGTCAAGAGACTTTTTTCTATTCTAGTTTGTTGAGTGTTTTTATTATGAAAGGCGTTGAATCTTGCAAAAAGCTTGTTCTGAAGTTATTGAGATGATTGCCTTATTTTGCTGTGTATAATGCACATTTTTTGCCAGATTTTTAAAAAAAGATTTTATTTATTTATTTTTAGAGAGAAGAGAAGGGGGGAGAAAGACAGGGACACATCAATGTGTAGTTGCCTCTCAAGCGCCCCCTGCTGGAGGCCTGAATCACAACCCAGGCATGTGCCCTGACTGGGAATTGAACCAGCAACCTTTTGGTTCACAGGTTGGCACTCAATCCACTGAGCCACACCTGCCAGGGCCCTTTTTAACAAAAGATTTTATTTATTTATTTTTAGAGAGAGGGGAAAGAAGGGAGAAAGAGAGGGAGAGAAACCAAATTTTTGAGGGAAAAATAAGGAGGCATATTATATATGGGTAGTACTAATTCCATATATATAAATGTTTTTGATTCTTTTATTTATGCTTATGTGTTAAAAATATAACTCTAGAAAGCAATAATGATATCCATATGCAAAATAATACCCTGGAATATGATAATCAGTTTTCTTAAACTTACAACAAACTTGCAACGAAGGCAGTTTTGGCCAATGATTCAATGAAATGTAATGAAGAGTACATATTGCTATTCACAGAGTAAGATAGATGATGCTGATTATTATCCACTTGCTAACATAGGTGATGCCTATTGTTATCCACTTGTTAAGATAGGTGATGCCAACTTTATTACCATAGAGTAAACAGTGTGACATTTCCTTGTACACTTTAGGCAGGAGAAATTATTGGAAAATCCCTCGGAAAGTATTGAAATGGTTTTTGTACACTTTTAGAAGTTTTAATCTAAAAGCTGTTAAATATGCTAAAAAAGCATGGCAACAGAATTGCTGAGAGAAACTTCAGACCTCCTCCCACAGGGAGTGTCATCAGATTGTGGGGCAACAGAAAGAAAAGCTTCTTCAGATGCCAGGACAGAAGAAGGCAATGGGAGGGAAACCTCCAGAGACCAAAGGTGAAGCAGGAGGTTGTTTCTGGAGCAGTGTCAAACTGGGATCTCTGTTCCAACCAAGATGATACAAGAAGGTAAAAGGATTGCATAAGAAAATAACATTGATGATTTCTCAAGGACATTTAAATAACTTTATGAAGAGAGAAGGCTTGAGAATGAGGACACAAATGAAACTTGCCCCAAAGCTTCCAGCAGCCTATGAGAATCAAGCTTTGTAATTTAATTCTTATGTTATCAATCTTCAAAAGACTTACAATTTTGAGCTGTTCCAAATTGCCAATATGGACAAGGTCCCATTTATATTTGATGTGCCATCCAACAGAACTGTGGACATCAAAGGAGCAAAGACCATGGCTATTAAAACTAGTGGTCATGAGAAAACATATTTCACTATTGTTCTAACCTGTTGTGCAGATGGGACAACTGCCACTTATGATCATCTTTAAAAGAAAAACATTTCCAAAAGAAAAAATTCCAAGTGGAGTTATTGTCTATGTACATGAAAATGGATGGATGAATGAATAAGGCATGAAAATCTGGTTTAACAAAGTCCAGTCACAAAGGCCTGGAGGGTTACTTAAAAAAACAGCTTTGCTTGGTTTTGATCACTTCAAAGCCCATGTTACACAAACTGCAAAGGCAATCTCAGCAGGCTTGAAAACCTAACTTGCTGTGAGACCTGCTGAGCTAATCAGCCAAGTGCAACCTCTTGATGTGTCAGTAAACAAGCCATTTAAGGTTCTAATGAAGAAAGAGTGGATGTTGTGGATTCAGTCAGCTAGTAATGATTTAAGAAAGCATCCATCACCCAGGTTTGTAATTGGATTCTAAGATCCTGGAATGGTGTCAAGAAGGAAGTGGTTGTGAAATCATTTAAAAAATGTGGCATCAGCAATGCTATGGATGGAAGTAAGGATGGTAAGTTTACCAGGAGGAGAAAAGTGACTCTTTAGAAGACACTGGTAATGCAGATATTGAAGAAGGTGATACTTCTGATGTTGATAGTGATGAAGAGTTCTTGGCCTTCTATGATGCGTAAATATCATAAATTTGTTACCAGTACATAAAACTTTATTGTACCTTGTATCTGTTCTTGTGTTTTGTAATTATTTGTAACATAAAATTTCTTGTACCATAATGTTTAAAAAATGCTAAAATTCCTTAATAATACAAAAAAGTATCTAAACATAAATAAGTAAAAAATTGTACTAATTAAAATGAAATTTTTTTTCCTGAAAGTTTGGGTCAGAAACATGGGTGCACATCATACATGGCAAATACAGTATGTGGTTTTTATCACTCATTCTATTACAGGGGTGCACCATTTATCAATTTGCATATATTGAACCATGCTTACATCACAGGGATGAATCCTGCTTGGCCATGGTACATGATCCTTTTAATGTGCTGTTGAATTTGGTTTGCCAGCATTTTTTTAAATAATTTTTGCTTCTATATTCATCATGTACATTGGCCTGTGGTTTTGTTTTCTTGTAATATCCTTATTTGACTTAAGTGTTAGGGTAATGCTGACCTCATAAAATGAGTTTGGGAGTGTTCCCTCCTTTTCAATTTTTTTGGAAGCATTTGAGAAGAATTGGCATTAATTCTTTTTTAAATATTTGGTAAATTCATTAGTAAAACCATCTGGTCATGAGTTTTTTTTGTGTTGGAAAGATTTTTATTAATGATTTAATATATTTACTAGTAATTGGTTGTACAGATTTTCTATTTCTCAGTGTATCAGTTTTTAATTAAATATTGTATTGTTGTTCTATCACATTTGTCCCAATTTTTTACCCCCATTCCCACCTCCACCCATTGCAACTTTGCTCCCACAGTCAGTACAAACACTGTTGTCTATGTCTGTGGGTCTTTCATAGATGTTCTTTGATTATTTGCTTCTCCTTCTTTCCAGCATTATCCCCTCCCCCACCCTCCATTCTGGTCATTATCAGTATGTTCCACATTTCCACACCTATGGTTCTATTTTTTCATCAGTGTATGTTGTTCATTTGATTCCTCTTATATGTGAGGTCATATGGTATCTCTTTTAAACCAACTGGCTTATATCAATTAGCAGAATATTCTCCAATTCCATCCACACTGTTGCAAAAGTTAGGAGTTCCTTCTTTCTTTCTGCTGCGTAGGAAGAAACAGAATTTACACCATGGAATCATGGTGTAAATGTACCACAGTTTTTTGATCCACTCATTTACTGATGGACATTTAGGCTGTTCCCAGCACTAGGCTACTGTAAATAATGCTACTGTGAACACATGGGTGCATAGGTTCTTTTGAATTAGTATTTCAGGATTCTGAGGGTCTAATCCCAGCAGTGGAATGGCTGGGTTAAAACAGAGTTCCATCTTTAGTTGTTTGAGGAAATTCCACAGAGCTTTCCATGGTGGCTGCACCAGTCTGCATTCCCACCAACAGTGCACTAGGGTTACTTTTTCTCCACATCCTCAGCAGCACTTGCTTGTTGTTTTGTTAATGATGGTCATTCTGACCATTGTGAGGTAGTATCTCATTGTGGTTTTAATTTGCATCTCTCTGATGGCTAGTGATACTGAGAACCTTTTCATATTTCTGCAGGCCCTCTGTTTGCCCTCCAAGCAGTAGTGTCTTTTCAGGTCCTTTGCCCATTTTTTTTATTGGATTGTTTGTCTTCCTGGTGTGGAGTTGTGTGAGTTCTTTATATATTCTGGAGATCAAACCCTTGTCTGGTGTATTATTGGCAAATATGTTTTCCCATGTGGTGGATCCCTATTCACTTTGATGATGGTTTCTTTAGCCATAAAGAAGCTTTTTAATTTGATGTAGTCTCATGTTTTTCCCTTATTTCCCTTAACCTAGGATATATAACGATGAAAATATTGCTGCATGGGATAGCAGAAATTTTAATTCCTGTTCTCCTCTTGGACTTTTTTAGTGGTGTTGTGGGGCAGCGTGACAGAAACCTTTCCTCTTATCTGTAACACACCTGGGGGCCTTACCAAGAGATGCCCCTATCCCTGGGAGGATGAAAGCGCTAATTTCTGTCTGTGACAATGGCTCGTAGCCTCTGTTCAAAGCAGGTCCCAAATCATCAGGTCCCTACTCTTGGCACCAGATGTGGGGGTGCTCTAGCCTCAGGATCCCCCCATGGCCATCACGGATTGGAATAAGTCTACCAAGACATGATCTGCTTGGGGAGGAAAGGTGGCCGATCTGTCAAAGGAGAAGGGCCAGGAGCCTTTTCCTTAATGGGCTTTTATTGGGTTCATTTGCATAGGAATATAGGGCATATATGTAAAGCTCATCAATCATTGTCAGGCAGTAATGATCAAACAATCAATAACATTCAGAGAACTATGAGGGCTTATTTTGAGCCAGGGTCAGATAGCTAAAAGACCATAAAACTTTGGGGAAACAAACTAATTTCATGCTTGGACCCTTATCATTTAAATTGAGGGAATTAGCAAAGCAGGTTTCACAGGACTTTATGCATTTTCTCTTAGGCCTGATCACCCCTGGGAATCTGCTCTTTCCAGCATGGGGCTGCATCCACCTTCGCCATTGTTTCAGGCTTAAGTTGGGCAGGGGAAGTAAGGCAGCCAGGAGATTAGGAGACTTCTGGCATACAGAATGAGAGCTCAGGCTATGTCAAAGCCATGGGGTGAGGGTCCATCACCCCCTTTTTCTATAGCCCCCAAGTCCTTCCCTTAGGGCCCCTCATGACCATGCCTGTCTTACATTGTCCCTCCCTTGAGGAATCTTACCTGTCATTGGCTAACTGATCATGCACTGGGGGCCAGGCAGGGTGAAGTAAAATGGGCAGAGGTGGTGCTTCTGCCAGGGGGATAAGCTTTGTCTCCTTAGTGGCTTAGGGTCCCAATCTGAAGTGGGCAAGAAAGCTTGGACATCTTAGCTCACTCTCACTCAACGTTAGCCATGGGGACTTACAGGACTTACAGCTTCTGAAACCAGGCAGGGAGGTTCCCAACATGTATGGTGTAGGTTTGTGGTCTAGTTTCTTTCTTTTTTTTTTTTTTTGCATGTACCTGTCCAGATCTCCCAACAGCATTTATTGAACAGTATATTTTTGCTTCATTGCTTGCTCCTGCCCCCTTTGTCAAATATTAATTGACCATAGAGACATGGGTTTATTTCTGGGCTCTCTATTGTGTTCCATTGATCTATGTGTCTTAAGCCAGTTTTGATTACCAGACTGTTTTGATTACCATGGCCTTGTAGTATAGTGTGATATCAGGTATTGTGATTCCTTCTACTTTCTTCTCCTTTCTCAAGATTGCTGAGGCTATTTTGGGTCTTTTCTGGTTCCATATAAATTTTTGAAATGTTTGTTCTAGATCTGTGAAATAAGCCATTGATATTTTAATATGCATTGAATCTACAGATTGCTTTGGGTAGTATGGGCATTTTAATGAATTAATTCTTCCAATTCATGAACACAGTATAAGCTTCCATTTATTTGTATCTCTCCTTAATTTCTTTCTTCAGTGTTCTGCAGTGTTCCAAATACAGGTCTTTTACCTCCTTGGCTAGGTTTATTCCTAGGTATTTTATTTTTCTTGTTGCTATATCAAATGGGATTTTTTCCTAGTTTCTCTTTCTGATACTGCATTGCTGGTGTACAAAAATGCCATTGATTTCTGAATATTGACTTTGTATCCCACTATATTGCCAAATTCACTTATTAGGTCAAGTAGAGTGGTGGAGACTAGGTCAAGTTTTTGGTGGAGACTGTAGGGTTTTCTGTGTACACTATCATGTCATCTGTGAATAATGACAGTTTTACTTTCTCTTTTCCAATTTGGGTGCCTTTTATTTATTTTTCTTGTCTGATCACAGTGGCTAAGACTTCCAGTACTATGTTGAATAAGAGTGGAGAATTCAGACACACTTGTTTTGTTCCTGATCTTAAGGGGAGAGCTTTTAGTTTTTGCCCCTTGACTATAATGTTGGCTATAGGTTTCTCAAATATGGCCTTTATAATGTTAAGGAATGCTCCCTCTATGCCTGCTTTGCTGAGTGTTTTATCATAGATGGGTGTTGTACTTTATCAAATGAATTTTAGCATCTATTGATATGATCATGTAATTTTTGTCTTTTATATTGTTTATGTGGTATATTATATTTATTAATTTGCAAATATTGTACTGTCTTTGAATCACTGGGATGAATCCCACTTGATCATGTTGTATGATCTTTTTAATGTGTTGCTGGATCTGGTTTGCCAGTATATTGTTGAGGATTTTAGCATATATGTTCAACAACAATATTGGCCTGTAGTATTCTTTCTTTGTTGTGTCTTTATCTGGTTTTGGAATTAGGTTGATGCTGACCTCATAAAAAGAGTTTCGGAGTCTTCCCTCTTCTTGAATTTTTTGGAATAGTTTGAGCAGAATAGGGGTTAGCTCTTCTCTAAATGTTTTGTAAAATTCTCCTGTGTAGCTATCCACTCCAGGGCTTTTGTGTGCTGGGAGTATTTTGTTTACCTTTTCAATTTCCCTCATTGTTATCAGTGTATTCAAGTTTTCTGCTTCTTCTCAATTCAATTTTGGAATATTTAATGTTTCAGGAAATTTGTCCATTTCACCTAGATTGTCCAGTTTCTTGGCATATAGTTGTTCATAGTATTTTCTTACAATCCTTTGTATTTTGTGGTACCTTTTGTAACTTCTCCCTTTGACTTCTGATTTTATTTATTAGGGCCCTCTAATAACTTTTCTTGATGAGTCTGGTTATAAGCTTGTCAGGTTTTTGTATCTTTCAAAGAATCACCTCCTGGATTTATTGATCCTTTGAATTGTTATTTTGGTCTCTATGTCATTTCATTCTTCTCTAATCTTGATCATTACCTTGCTTCTTCTCGCTGTTGGCTTTGTTTCTTGTTGTTACTGTAGTTCTTCTAGATGTAGTCTTAGAGTGTTTATTTGAGATTTTCTTATCTTTTTTGGGTAGGCTTGTATTGCTATGAACTTCATTTTCAGGAATGCTTTCACTGTCCCATAGGTTTTGGGCTGTTACATGTTCATTTTCATTTGTTTCCAGAAACTTTTCGATTTCTTCTATTATCTCATTATTAAACCATTCATTATTTAATAACATGTTATTCAGTCTCCATGTCTTTGAATGTTTTTTATTTTTTTCTTGAGATTGGTTTCTAATTTTAGTCTATTGTGATCTGAGAAAGATGCTCAATACAATTTCAGTTTTCTTGAATTTGTTGAGGCTTGTTTTGTTTCCTATCATGTGGTCTGTCTTTGAAAATGTTTCATGCGCATTTGAGAATAAATGCATATTTTGCTTCTTTGGGGTGGAAGGCTTTTAATCTATCAATTAAGTCCATTTAAACTAGAATGTTGTTCAATGCCACAATATCCTTCTTGATTTTTTGCTTGGAAGATCTGTACGTTGTTGTCAATGCTAAAATCCCCTATGCTGAGTGTCTTGCTGTCTACATTTTTCTTGAAATCCTCCAAGATTTTCTTTTAATATTTAGGTGCTCCTATGTTGGGTGCGTACATGTTTCCAAGGGTTATATATTCTTGATAGATCACTCCTTTAATTATTATGTAATGTGCTTATTTGTCTCTTTTTATGGCTTTTGTTTTGAAATCTATTTTGTCTGATGTAAGTATTGCTACCCCAGCTTTATTTTTCATGTCCATTTGCTTGGTATATCTTTCTCCATTCATTCGTTTTCATTCTATGTAGATATTTTGTTCTGCTTGTAGACAGCATATATGCATGTCATGTTCTCTTAGCCATTCATCTGGCCTATGTCTTTCAATTGGAGCATTTAACCTTTTACATTTAAGGTTATTATTTATAGGTTCATATTCATTGCAATTTTCCCTTTGTACTTCTGTTCCTCTCTTTCCCTTTTTTTCCCTTCATCTTTTTAAAGTAGTGCCTTTAGCATATCTTGCAATGCTGTTTTGGTGGAGGTGTATTCTTTTAGCTTTTTTTTTGTTTGTTTTATCTGGGAAATTCCTTATTTTGTCTTCCATTTTAAATGAGAGCTTCACTGGGTAGAATAGTCTTGGTTGCAGACCTTTGTTTTTTTATTACTTGGAATATTTCTTGCCATTCCCTTCTGGCTTGTAGTGTTTCTGTTGAGAAATCAGCTGATAGCATTACTGGAGCTTCCTTGTTATGTTACTGGCTACTTCTCCCTGTTGCGAGTAAGATCCTCTCTGTGCCTTGAAATTTTGCCATTTTAACTATGAAGTGTCTTAGGGCAGGTGTCTTTGGGTTCATCATGATTAGGACCCTCTGTACTTCCTGGACTTGTGTGAATTTTTCACTCATCAATTTAGGGAAGTTTTCTGTCATTACTTTTTCAAACAAGTTTTCTGTCTCTTGCCCCACTTCTTCTCCTTTTGGTATCACTGTGATACAAGTATTATTATGTTTCATGTTGTCCTACAGCTCTCTTAAACTCTCTTTGTTCTTTTTCAGTGTTTTTTTGTTTTGTTTTGTTTTGTTGTTCTGCTGGGAGTTTTTTACTACCTTGCCTTCCAACTCTCTAATCCAATCCTCCGCTTTATCTAGCCTGCTTTTAATCCCTTCTACTGTGTTCTTCATTTTAGATACTATATTCTTCATTTCCTCCTGGCTCTTATTGATAGCTTCTGTGTCCTTTTTCCTGCTGGTGTAGTTCACATTAAGTTCCTTGTAGCTTTCATGGAGTTCCTTATAGTTCTCACTGACCTCCTTGAGCATTCTTATAACCATTATTTTGAACTCAATGTCTGATAGTTTTTTTAGCTCAATTTCATTTAGCACTCTTACTAGGGATTCCTCCGTTCCTTTTGATTGGGGGTTGTTCCTTTGCCCTAGTTAAAGTCACTCTTCTTGTTTGTTTCTGCATATTAGATTGATCTGCTTTGACTCTCTGTGTTCATGGTGTGACCTTCTATGGTAGCAAAACTGTGTGACTCAATGGTGTAGTCTCCATGGTCTCCTGAAGTGGATGCTCTTGGAATGCACATAAAAGGACATAAAAGAGAGAAAATAATGAAAATCATGAAGAAGACCACTTTGGAATTTGTCTCATTTGAATCCAGTGTTTATCACTTTTGTTTTTCTTTCTGGTTCCACCCCTGGTAATGTCAGATGGTGTCCTAGTCTGGGCCTAGGCAGCCTGTTTGAGAGTACAAGTGATCCAGTCTGTGGCTGTCTCCTTTTGATTTGGCTGGTCCCCTCTGTTCTGCCCTGCCAGATTTCCATAAGCCAGGGTCCGGGAGTGATTCATTTAATGACCCAAGAGTTCTGTCAGTACCTTCTCCACCTGCTTCCAGAGGGGACCTCTGGTGCAATCTGAAGGGTGGGAACTCTGGGTCATCACCAGGGGGCACTGTTCAGTCTTCAGGGAAGATGGTGGGAGTATTTCCCTACCCCCTCACCACACATCTTTCTCTGTCTCAGATTCTTTCTAATAATGTATGGTTTATGGGGAATTAGCTGTCATTTCTGGTGGGGGCCAATCTTTGTAAAAGGGGCAGCTCTTTCCTGGACACAGAAGGCAGCTCTGTCTAGGTGCCAAGGCTGGACAGGGTCCTAAACACTCCCTGTTGCTTCCGTATTTAATCTCTCTGATCTATGGTGTTCAGTGGATCAGGGTCCATGGAACATGTAGCTCATAGTGTCTGGTAAAGGGCCATTTTAGAGCTTTTTCTTCTTTCCCCTTTGGAAACGCATCCAGCCACGGGCTCCTGAACCCAGCCTCACTGATCTGCAAATCGTATAATCCTGCAGGTGGGTGTTGGCCTCTTCTGTCTGTGAAAGGTTCTGCCTGGCTGTAGCAAATCTCAAGTGTTCAGCTTCCGGCCATCTAGTCCCCAGCCTGCCCCTCTATCACAGGAGACTTGGGCTTGAACTCTCTGCTCACCAGCCATGCTGTGTTGGGTCCTACAGTCCCTTCAGCATGACTCTGTCCCTCTGAGTTCTTCGTTGGGAGAGCTGCTACACAAACACACATGTGTACTTGAGCACCAGGTCTCTATTGAGTCTCAAGTCTTGCCTCAGCTCCTCTTTTAAAAGAGTTTGTGTGTGACACTGCACTGCAGTGCTGAGCCCTGGGGGGCCTGTTTTCTGCACTCTCCCTCTCCTCAAAAATCACAAGGTCTCTGTCAGTCAGAGATGGCCACAACCCATCAGAGCCTCAGACAGTTTTAGATAAAGTTTCTCTCTGAATCTCTCCTGGGTGGCACTGGGGAGGTCTCTCAGCAATACTATAACATGGGGCAGTGGCAGTGCTTTCTCCCTGCTCCTCTAGTGATTCTCAGCCTTGGACAGACCTGCTACCACCATGCTGTTTCAGTCAGCACCTCTCCAGCTGTCTCTCTCTGCACCCAGAACTCATGGTTCCTGAGTTGATCCAAAGCCACCCTGAATCTGGGCAGCCAGAAGTGTCTGGTTGGGCACTGGTGATGGCAGTTTCTCCATTAGGAGAGCCCAGGCCACTTGCCCCCCAGTGCCATGAAGGCAGGCAGGCTCTTGCCCACTCACACACACTCCCCACACTCTTGTCCACATACACACTCATACATGCTCTCACTCATTATCCACTGGGTTGATTGCTCAGTGGCTTATCTGCAAAACCAGTCTGGGTATAGGAGGAAGTGGAAAGAGCTTCCAGCTCTTCTGCAGCCATCTTGGATTTGAGTTCATCACCTTTGATATATCATTTGCTTCTACCAATTTGTCCATTTCATGTATGTTATCAAATTTGTTGTCATATAATTCACCATAGTATTCTCTAATGATCTTTTTCATTCCTGCAAAATTGGTATAATCTCTTGTCTTTCATTTATAATTCTAATAATTTGAGTTTTTTCTGTTGTTTTTTTCTTGGTCAGTCAGCTAAAAGTTTGCCAGTTTTGTTAATATTTCCAAGTAACCAAGTTTTGATTTCACTGATTTTCTCCATTATTTTGTGTTTCACTGTTTCATTTATTTTTAAAAATTTTTTATTAAACTAGGACTTCCAGCCAAGATGGAGGCATAATAGACATATTGCACCTCCTTGCACAACCAAAAGAAGGACAATAACAATTTAAAATAAAAACACCAGAACTGACAGAAAATTTAACTGTATGGAAGTCCAACAACCAAAGAGTAAAAGAAGACACATTCATCCAGACCAGTAGAAGAGGCAGAGATGGGCAGCCAGGGCAGAGAGGGCTCACTGCAAAGTGGCAGCTGGCAGACCCAGCAAGGCAGCAGATAGTGGAGGGGCACGGAGTGCAAGGTGGCTGGTGGACTGGGTGGCCCCACGTTCGCCCACAGATAAAGCAGGCGAAAATGGGTAGTGGGATAGATGTGCAACCCATAGTCCCAGTATGGGGAACTAAAGCCTCAAACCACTGATTGAAAACACCTGTGGGGGTTGAGGAGCTGGGAGAAACTTCCAACCTTACAGGAGAGTTCATTGGAGAGACCCACAGGGTCCTAGAAGATACAAAAGCCCACCCACGCAGGAATCAGCACCAGAAGGGCCCAATTTGCTTTTGGGTAGCAGGGGAAGTGACTGAAACCTGGCAGAGAGTAAAGGAAGCAACATTGTTCCCTCTCAGACCCCTTCCTCACATACATCATCATAACCTAGCAACCTGTGTTGCTTCTCCCTGGTAAACACCTAAGGCTCCACTCCTCATACATAACAGGTGTGTTGAGACAAAAAAAAATGGCCCAAAGGAAAGAACAAGTCAAAACTCCAGAAAAATTACAACTAAGCAACGAAGAGGTAGCCAGCCTATCTGAGGCACAGTTAAAAACACTGGTAATCACCCTGGCTGGTGTAGCTCAGTGGATTGAGCTCAGGCTGCAAACCAAAAACTCACCAGTTTGGTTCTCAGTCAGGGCACATATCTGGGTTGCAGGCCAGGTCCCCACTGGGGACCATGTGAGAGGCAACCACACACTGATATTTCTCTCCCTCTCTTTCTCCTTCCCTTCCCCTCTCTAAATAAATAAAATCTTTTTTATAAAGGGGGGAGAAAAAAAACACTGGTAATCAGGATGCTCACAGAATTGGCTAAATTTGCTCACAAATTAGATGAAAAAATGAAGACTACACTAAGTGAAATAAAGGAAAATGTACAGGGAACCAATAGTGTTGGGAAGGAAATGGACTCAAATCAATGGTGTTGACCAGAAGGAAGAAAGAAACATCCAATCAGAAAAGAATAAAGAAACAAGAATTCAAAAAAATGAGGAGAGGCTTAGGAAACTCCAGGACATCTTTAAACATTCCAACATCTGAATTATAGGGGTACCAGAAGGAGAGAAAGAGCAACAAGTGGAAAACTTATTTGAACAAATAATAAAGGAGAACTTCCCCAATCTGGCAAAGGAAATAGACTTCCAGGAAGTGCAGGAAGCTTAGAGAGTCCCAAAGAAGGTGGACCCAAGGAGGAAGAGAGCAAGGCACATCATAATTACATTACCCAAGATTACAGATAAGGAGAGAATCTTAAAAGCAGCAAGACAAAAGGAGACAGTTACCTACAAAGGAGTTCCCATCAGACTGTCAGCTGATTTCTCAAAAGAGACCTTCCAGGCAAGAAGGGGCTGGAAAGAGGTATTCCAAGTCATGAAAGTCAAGGACCTACATCCAAGATTTCTCTATCCAGCAAAGCTTTCATTTGGAATGCAAGGGCAGATAGAGTGCTTCTCAGATAAGGTCAAATTAAAGGAGTTCATCATCACCAAGCCTTTGTGATATGAAATGTTAAAGGTATTTATCTAAGTAAATGTAATCACTACATCTCCTGTAATGATCATATGATTTTCATTTTTGGTTTTGCTGATGCAGTATGTCATGTTGATTTGTGGATATTGAAACATCATTACATCCCTGGGATAATGCCCACTTTATCATGGTATATAATTACTCTAATGTGTTGTTGAATTCAGTTTGCTAACAGTTTGTTGAGAATTTTTACATTTTTAGCTAGACTCACCAAGAAAAAAAGAGAGCCCAAATAAATAAAATTAAAAAATTAAAGAGAAAAGTTTACAACCAACACCACAGAAACGCAAAGGGTCAACTTCCAGCCAAGGCAGAGATGTAGGTAGATGCATTTTGCTTCCTCGCACAATGAAAAGAAGGACAACAACAAATTTAAAAACAAAAAAATAGAATTCTCAGAATACTTAACTGCATGGAAGTCTGACAGCCAAGGAGTTAAAGAAGAAATATTTGTTCAGACTGGTAGTAGGGGCAGTCCAGGAGGAGAGGATGTGCAGCAAGGAGAGGACCTGCAACAAGGTGGTGGCTGGCGGACCAGGTGGTCCCACATTTGCATGTGGATAAACTGGAAGGAAAAAGTGGGGAGGAAAAACTGAGGAGCAAGACAGAATGTGCAACCCAGGGTTCCAGCACAAGACAAGAAAGCCTCGAAACCTCTGGATGTAAAAACCTGTGGGTGTTGTATTAGCAGAGAAATCCCAAGCCTCATAGGAGAGTTCATTTTAAGGACCCACAGGGTCAAAGAATGTATAAAAACCCATCCACTTGGGAATCAGCACTAGAAGGGCCCAATTTGCCTGTTGGGTAGCAGGGGAAGTGACTGAAAGCCAGCTGAGAGCCAAGCCAGAGGTATCGTTCACTCTCTGACCCCTCCACCACATACAGCACCAAAATGCATCCATGTAGATTGCCCTGCCTCAGAAAACACCTAAGGCTCTGCCCCTTACAACTTAACAGGTGCTCTCAGACAAAGAAATATGACCCAAATGAAAGAACAGATCAAAACTCCAGAAAAACAACTAAGCGATGATGATATAGCCAACCTATCAGATGCAAAGTTCAAAACACTGATAATGAGGATGCTCACAGAAATGGCTGAGTATGGTAGAAAATAGAAGAAAAAGTGAAGGCTATGCAAAGTGAAATAAAGAAAAATACGTAAGGACCCAACAGTGAAAGAAGGAAACCAGGACTCAAATCAACAATTTGGAGCAGAAAGAAGACATAAACATTCAACCAGAACAGAATAAAGAAACAAAAATTCAAAAAAATGAGGACAGTCTTAGGAACCTCTGGGACAACATTAAACATTTCTACATCTGAATCGTAGGGGTATCAGAAAGAGAAGAGAAAGAGCAAGAAATTGAAAACTAATTTGAAAAAATAATGAAGAACTTTCCTGGTCTGGCAAAGGAAATAGACTTCCAGGAAGCTCAGAGTCCTGAAGCAATTGGACCCAAGGTCGCACACACCAAGGTACATCATAATTACATTACCCAAGGTTAAAGAGAAGGAGAGGATCTTAAAAGCAGCAAGAGTGAAGGAGACAGTTACCTACAAAGGAGTTCTCATAAAATTATCAGATGATTTCTCAAAAGAAATCCTGCAGACAAGAAGGAGCTGGAAAAAAGCATTCAAAGTTATGAAAAGCAAGGACCTACATCCAAGATTACTCTACCCAGTAAAAGCTATCATTTAGAATGGAAGGGTAGATAAAGTGCTTCCCAGATAAGGTCAAGTTAAAGGCATTCATCATCACCAAGCCCTGATTATATGAAATGATAAGGGAACTTATCTAAAAAAAGAAGGTGATCAAAAATATGAACTGCAAAATGACAACAAACTCACAGCTATCAACAAATGAACCTAAACAACAACAAAAAAACTAAGTGAATAGAAGAGAAACAAAGTCACAGAAATGGAGATACTAGGACAGTTATCAGTGGGGGAGGGGAAGGGGAGATGAGGAAAAGGTACAGGGATTAAGAAGCATAAATATTAGGTACAAAATGGACAGAGGGAGGTTAAGAATAGTGTAGGAAATGGAGAAGCTAAAGAACTTATATGTATGATTCATGAACATGAATGAAGTGGAGGGGGATGCTAGTGGGAGGAGGGGTGCAAGATGGAGGGGAATAAAGGGGAGAAAAAGTGTGACAACTGTAATAGCATAATCAATGACATATACTTCAAACAGGCTGACAGTGACCATAGGGGAGAGGGGAGGGGATAATGGGGAAAAAGGGTGAAGGGTTTTCTGGAACAATTATAAAGGACACAGGGCCAATAACAAGGTGGGGGTGGAAAGAGGGGAGGGAGGGAAAGGCAGAAAACTGTACTTGGACAAAAATAAAAAAGTTTTAAAAAATAAAATAATATAACCCCCCCAGATATATTGTTATTGCATAGCCTTTTACCCATTAATTAATAGATTGTTCTAATTGTTTGCAGATTCTGTATTTTCAAATTCACCTATTCATTAAAATTAATTTGTAACCTCAAAAAATAAAATAAAATATACTTTTAAAAATACATAAAAAAGAAATGCAAAGGGTCATTGAAGAATACTATAAACAATTATATTGGTTAGCATAGAAGAAATGGATAAATTTTCTAGAAACATGCAACCTTCCAAAAATGAACCAGGAGGAAACAAAAATCTCAACAGAATGATTACTAGCAATGAAATGAAGCAGTAGTTACAAAATCTCAACAATACAAGAAGCTACAAAGCAGTATTAAAAGAAATTGAAAAAGACACAATGAAATGGACAGATATTCACTGTTCATGCATTGAATAAATCAACAGAGTTAAAATATCCATATTACCCAAATCGATATACAGATTGTATGCAATCTGCATTAAAATCCAAATGGCATTTAAAGAAAAACCAAAAAGAATCATCAGATTTATATGGAATCACAAAAGACCTCAAATAGCCAAAGCAATCCTGAGAAAAAAAGAACAAAACTGGAGGTGTCACACTCCTTGACTTCAAATTATACTACAAAAGGATGGTAATTAAAACACCATTCTATTAGCAGAAAAACACACAAACACAGAGCAATGAAAGAGAATTGAAAGCTCAGAAATAAAGCTAGATGTATATACACCAATAATGTTTGACAAAAGAGCCAAAAATATACAATGGAGAAAAGAAAGCTCCTTCAATAAATGGTTCTGGGAAAATTGGAAAGCCACATGCAAAATAATGAAACTAGACTACACTTTGTCCTCATATACAAAAGTTGACTCAAAATGGATCAAACACCTAAATATAAGACCTGAAACAATAAATTACATAGAAGGAAATATAGGTACTAAACTTACGGACCTTGGTGTTAGAGAAGATTTTGTGAATTTGATCCCAAGGACAAGGGAAGTACAGACAAAAATAACTGAATGGGACTATACCAAACTGAAAAGCTTCTGCACAGCAAAAGAAACTGATGAGAAAACAAAAAGACCACCAACCAAATGTGAGAAGACATTTA